>JAYMFT010009113.1:0-16965 GCA_038088735.1 Panulirus argus
GCGTTAAGAACAGAGGACTGAGCCTTAGAGGGAAAATCCTCACTTGGCCCCTTCTCTGTTCCTTTTTCGGAAAAGCATAAACTGGAGGAGAGTATTTCCAGTTTCACTATATCCCAAAACCCTTCATACCTTCAACTTAACGTCAACACCTTCCCGACTTAATACGAATACCTCAACTGCAACCACGTCTCAATATGTTCAGTACCCAGTTCTCTGCAACAGCACTAGACCCCTCCCATCCCAGACCACCTTAAAATCAACCACTAAACCCCATGTACAAATAGAAGACTCACCTCTGCTTCATCACCAACAACCAGTACTTGTAGATCACCCCCATCCTAACAAACACAATAATAACAGAACATATACACACAACAATGACTCAAGAAGCACTGTAAACAACGCCCTCCCAATCCATTCCTAAACTCCACTCCACCAGACATGTCCCCTCCATCTCAAACTACATTTCCCAGACATGTACGAGACGTACTTTCCCTTCTGCGTTCTATAAACTACACCATCATCTGAACATTATAGACACTGATCCGGTAAATCCCGAGATCTCTCGCGTCTCATGAAAACACTGAAGACTTTACTCCTAAGGTCTCCTGCCCTCTCCCCACACTGACATAGACACACACCATCACCAGACTGTTAGACCTTTGTTTTCACCCGGTGGACGTGGCAGGCTTCCTGAACGCTGTGGTAGCCCGTAAAAAAGGAAAACATGGGCAGGAAGTTAGGTAGGATGATATATATATATATATATATATATATATATATATATATATTTGTGTGTGTGTGTATAGACAGATAGATAGATAGAAAGATAGATAAATAGATAGATACGTGACTGAGACCTCATATCTCTGCCCCTGCCTGACCCCAACTCCTGTCGACTGCCTTCCCATCACGACCAGTAAGTTGCCCCTTGAAATTGGATTGACGTTTCTTCATTATCATAAGAACTATTTCTTCCACTGCCCGTATGTCATAATTCATTTATCCTTCCGTCTATCTAACGCGCACTTTTGCACTACAGAGTACTAGATGGCGACCTGGGTGAGGACCCAGAACAAACTGGTCCTGAAAAATTATCGTACTTCTCACCACAACGTCTACGCGGGAATGGACTTTCTACATTCGTTTTGGTTCCACAAAGAGCGAGAGAATTCTCGAGAAATCATCGACAATATCACAATTCAGCTCCTCGAAACGCGTGCCAGAGGAAGAGGAAGTTGAATTATATGATCTTATATAATGAACGTCTCTTAGAGACTAATGGCCTCGGTGTGTATCCTTAGGAAAGAAAACTTCTCGCTGGAGAGATGACCAACCTAACCTTCCTCCGTCCGTCATGAGACTGAGGCAGAAGGCCCACAACAAGACGCTACCCGCCCGCCTATTGGCGCGCGAACGCGTATCACAGTCGTTGCCTCAGTGGCCAGTTTATCTTCCGTGATTTTCTTCAAACTGTTGTTCTACCCGACATTTAACTATATCCAGCCGGTGTTTGGACCGATTTTGCTCCATTTATGCGATGCATATGCCGAATAGTTCATTAGGTCTTGTAACAATACGGAAACGATGTGGGGAATATATGATATGAAACTCCCATGAAAGTTTCTTAACGCTTATTGTACTACAGCGCAAACAAGGCAATTTTTTTTGCCCCAGTCACCCCCATTTATGGACATCCTGCAGCGCGCAGGAAGCTGGCCACGTCTACCAGGCGGGATCACAGGTGTGGTGATCATGTGGGTTCTGTGATATGTTGACTCGAAGTTTGTAGTGTTGTTAAGACGGATGATGTCCAGAACGCAGAGGAGAAAGTATAACTCGTGCGTTCCTGGGGAGCGTAGTTGTGTAGCTTCAGCTGGGTATATTTCAAGTGAGGTGCAATTTAAGACGGAGTTGGGATGACAGGCTGTTGCTTTTGCGTCTGTCGAGTCATTCCTGTGTGAGTGTGGTTTGCCAACGTCATGTTTCTTGAGGGAAAAGGGAATCCGTGAGTATGAGTTACTCAAGTGAAGCACACTAGGATTCTGCTTATATTGAATACTTTCAGTGGTGAAAATGAAGAGTCTTTGTATGTGTTAACCAAATACTGTGCCAGTGTTAATCATCATGTATCAATAAAACTGTTGATGTACTATTTTCGAATTGTCCTCAAACCGGTTTAGACACAAATGCCGTTCGGATTTGGAATTATTAACACTCTTATATGAAACCACCTCAGTTACGTTGAACAAATACTGGTTCATTGCTGCACCGATAAAATGCCATTGCAGACTTAAGAGAGCCTCTGTTTTCAGTCATTTCCAGTGGTGCTGTGAATGACAATTCACGTCACTTAGATTACCGTACTTCACCGAGTTTAAGACTTCGTACATGACAAAGTGTGTTGAAATGTAGCCTTTATAAAACCTTTATGACATCCTACACGAACATTATCGTACATCATCAGATGTTAAGACCATCGTATACGTCCGAGAACCATAAATTGTCGTACTTCACCCCATCGGGACTTCGCGTCCTGAGCTTTGAATTATTTCGTCTTTCTGAGTAACTCAGAAGCTGTTCTCTGTTACGCTGTCACCTCAGACGTAAACTGTTGACATTAGATTAGGAAAAACGTGGTGCGTTGTGATGGAAATCTAAAGATTCTGGGATTTATGTAAGAAAGACGGAAGGAAGTGAGAACGAGAAACAGAAATAATTAGAGACAAGAGACACGATGGTTACGGAAGGACGAGATGTGCTCAGTCTGCAAGAAACAGGGAGATCACGGCGCAAATTACCTGTCTGTGTAGGAGGCAGTTGTATGTTGTGGAGACAAAATTCCTTGTGGTTGTTGGAGTAATTGTAGCCGTGGTTGTATTGGGGAGTTGTAGTAGCCATAGTAACAGTAATATCAGTAGTAATATTAGTAGTAATTGTAGTGCTAGTAGTAGTAGTAGTAGTAGTGATATTCGTAGTGGTTGTAGCAGTAGTAATATTCGTAGTGGTTGTAGCAGTAGTAATATTAGTAGCAGTTGTAGTAGCAATAGTAGTAGTAATATCAATAGTAGTTGTAGTAGTAGTAGTAGTTGTCATAGGTACAATACCAGCAGGAATATTAGTAGTAGTGGTAGTATACGTAAACGTAAATATCGTTGCAAAATGAAATCTTAGTGTGATCTTTCCATACACACACACACACACACACACTTACTAAATAATTAATCTAAATTTTACTCGAAGTTTTACGGGGCCCGTGATGTGTGGTTTACGTTATTGACCATTACTCAGCACGGGACAGCCTGGGGTTGGACCCACATGGGTTCGAATCCTGGGGGTGGCAGTCGGCCCACACCCAACCCAGGTGTTCATCATCTCCTCAGGATTGGTCGACAATTGGGTACTTGCCTTGAGCTCAGCAAATATTTGAAACGCATTTAGCCAACATGAGTAAGTAGCAACTCAAAA
Source organism: Panulirus argus (assembly GCA_038088735.1). Taxonomy (NCBI): domain Eukaryota; kingdom Metazoa; phylum Arthropoda; class Malacostraca; order Decapoda; family Palinuridae; genus Panulirus; species Panulirus argus. The sequence continues at coordinate 3,469 of JAYMFT010009113.1, forward strand.
AACTATTCTCTCAGAATCTGTGAGGCCAAGATTGGTCATCAGGAATGAAAAGAGAAAAAGAAATGTAACGCAAAGAACTAAGAGAGGAGGTCCAGAGGAGGGCCGAGAAAGATGGCTCCAGAAAGTTAGAGAGCTGATTTACATTGAGAAACTAGGGGCCGTAAACTCGCTGGGCTTAGAGGAGAGAAGAGTCAGCGGTGACTTGATCACCACCTTCGCGTTTCTAAACTAGTTACATATCGGAAGCGAACAGTTTTTTTTGCGAAGAATGCAAGGACAAAGCAACCAGAGACCACAGCAAGAGACATAGGGAACATTGTAAACCAAGAACAAAAAGGTATTTTTATAGCAAAATAACGAAACTGAATTCAGGAAAAACTTACAAAAGTTTAAAAAGTTTAAAATGGCAGAGAAAGTTTAGGAAACCGATTCCCCCACCACGAGTGTAGAACTCCCTCCCCGTACAGATAATTACAAGAAGGTAATTACACATATTACACCAGATGAAGACCAATCAATATCGACGTCTTTGTATGTCTCTATCATGTACACAGCAGCATCATCAGGCGCCGTACTGACCACAGCCAAGGGTGTACCGCCTGGCCCAGCAAGAGTGGCCGACCCGCGCGTCGCTCCAGCTGCCGCCACATTTTATCCACAAAAACGACGCCCGGATACCTAAAGTTCCCGTAATTATCGAGAAAGCTGAGTAGCGGGAAATATTCGCCTCCCGCCGGGAACACGAGCGGAGCCGAGCTGGTTCCTCGGCTTCCCCGTCCTCGACTCCACTCACGAATGCCCGGGAGGCTAGTGGTTGCAGAAGACCCCCAGGGTGATCACGAATGTCCAGGGGGTGGGGGGCTGGCTGCTGGAAGCAAATCCAGAAGTTCACGAACGTTTACGAAGTCACTGGCAGCAGATGTAGAGGTTACCAACCTGTGGTCATTCGTGTAAGCCCTGGAGGTTGCTAACTTATAGCCATTCGTGTAAGGTCTAGAGGGTACTACTTCCTGGCAATTCGTGTATAAACAAAGTCAGTTCGTGAGATGGACGTCCTGATCTCCATTTCGATCTGAATGGCAGTATGGATGGCATTTGACACCACAATCTGGTGTGTGTGTTTGTGTGTGTATACAGGTATGTGTCAATCAGAACTGGATATTTATACTGGTGGAAGCTAGTACCTTAGAAATGTCGGTGCTAACTGTTGATTGGCTGGGCATCAGACCAATGGACTATCATGGGTCATTCAGACCACAATCGTCAAATTATTTGTGTCACCAATCGAAACACCTTTCATTTCATAATATGTCCCCGCCCCCTTTTTTTTTTCTCTCTCTCTCATTAATGGGTCTTCTTCTGCTCAGAAAGTCCTTCAACTCCATTGCTGGTCCAGCGTGGTGGTCGAACACCCCAAAATTCCATTTGAGTGTCGTATTACTGTTGCCTTTCGGTCGTAGGTATATATATATATATATATATATATATATATATATATATATATATATATATATATATATATACACAAGACTTTTGAATTTATATTTTGGGGTGCAGAGACATCTAGCGATTAAATTACACACTATCAGTTGCCAACTTCCCTCTTCACAGGGGGCTCAGTGAGAGCCATCTAGCGATCGTGAGCAAAAGGTCTTACCTGGATGGCGGGGTATATCCTCACTGGTGACTCGAGTGTAATCCAGATGTTATGTTCAAGATCGCTGCTTTATGGACCCGTGGTATGACACGAGTATGATGGGATATACTGGGAGTGGACGAGTTGTGTAAACACTGGGGCGGAGATGGAGTCTGCGAGAGTATTATCGTAGAAATTCGTAACTGTCATGGAAGTGTTGATGCCAAAGATAGACTGGAATCCGTGATGGGGTACTGGAAACTGGATATATTTGTTGTACAGGTAGATAAAAGCTAGCTCTCGAGCATAGCTAATATATCAGTCTTTTTCTGTTTTTAGCTGTGAGTGTTGACGTTAGCTGTCTGTCTGTCTATCTCTCTCTCTCCAGCTGGGAATATATCGTGCCAGAGCTTCGGAAAGGTGTGGGTTATGGGTGAGGGAAGCAGACGACAGCGTGGGTCCAGCACGCGCGCGCGCACTAACACACTCTCGCACACACATATACGACACCCGCGCGCGTCTCTGAGCGAGTCCAGGCGAAGACTGGTCCCTCTTGAGGTCCGCTTGCCTCCCACCCTAGCTCTTCTCTCTCCACCCACTCCAAGACACCCCCCTCCCTCCTCCCCTTGTCACTTTTTCTACCACCCCCACTCCTTGAATCACCCCCATCCACTTCAACTCCCTCCACCCTCCTAATCACCCTTCTAGTTGTCCAATCTTTGCATTTCTCGAAGAACTATTCAGCTGTTGACGTTAAGAAACTCACAGTTGTGGTCAAGTCTCCCCTCACTCTTCTTTCTTCCGTGGTGAATAAATTCATTGCCCCTAAACTCTCACTGTCATTTAGTTCTCTTGAATTTCAGTATCGACTTTGTAGCCTTACTTATTGACCTTCCTGATTAGCTTCTTTAATGTTTCATCAGCCTTCAAAAGGATAATCTAGTTTCGGCTTAATGTTGGATGTGAACAGTTTGCCAAATATTACCTTACCCCTTGTGCACTGATACAGGTCTCTCACACTTGACTTTGTGTGTGTGTGTGTGTGTGTGTGTGTGTGTGTGTTATTCGTTTGCAAATGAAGAAGTCTTCTATTTGTTACTGAAACTACCCTGCTGTGGTGAGAAAGGTAATCAGATATATCAAAAATAAATTATGTATACATATATTAGTGTATGTGTACATGCGTGTGCGGAAATGTATACATTCGTGTGTATTTATGTATGTATGCGTGTGTGTGTATGTGTGTGTGTCTGTCTGTCTGTATGTCTCTCTGCATGTGTTTTCCTTTCCCTGTCTTCCTCAAGATGTTCCCAAGACAGAGGGGCGCACCCCAATCTGTTGCAGGGGAAAGTGTTTCCAGGAGACGTAATTCATTTTTCCCCCTCTCTGTTGTGGTCCGGAGATTATCTCGGTAGCGCTTCGGCAGATGTTCGAAACAGAAAATGAGCAGCCGAGACTCGGCTTCACTTTCCCAAAAGAAAGAATATAATATATAATCTGGTCTACAGCTGTTGTTCAACTCGTCACATCTGTTAAACCTCCACAGCAATTGCTCCAGAACATCTTTATTATAACCATAAAGAAAATAAAATGTTTGAGAGAACTTTCTCACTGTTGACTGCCTGCGGATCTCCCCTTGTCTCGACTCGTTTTTCGAACGTTCGACACAATCGAGTCATTCTGATTCATTTGCTCTGTACTTGAGAGCAGCTTGCAATTAACTTCTGCCCCAGATAATTGTTTGGCGTGACAAGCATCAATAATTTCAAAGCCCGCTGTCATGATTTGAACATTTAGAGGTGTTCACGCCTGCGTGACAGCAGTAACACTGCAGTATATCGTGAGATCACTAGCGGTTCACTGCCCAAATGTCACTGTGTCTACGATGCCATGAGACATATCAGAAAGATAGAGTCTTTCTCACTGTTAGCTTCCTTTGAGTCGGTACTGCTTACTCTACTCTTATCTACTCCTTATCATAAGTCGTCTGGATATTCTTTATAAGTCCAAGGAGTCGAACAAATACCATATTTCTCGACAGAATAGATCAATGCGCTCTACTTAAAGCACAGGGTACGACGAGGCTAAAGGGCGTCTCAGCTCTAGCTCTGACCTGAGACGAAGCTGAAAAGGAGTCTGAATCTCCCGCTTCGAACTGCGACGAAGCTAAAAGGGTCTAAATCCTTTGCTTTGACCTTCGACGGAAGAAAAAGAGAGTCCGAACACTTTCTTTTGACATGCGACGAAGGTAAAGACGATCTGAATCCCTTCCTTACCCTTCGACGAAGCCAAAGATAGTCTGAACCCCTTAGTTTGAACTTCGACGAAACAAAAGAAAGTCTGAACTCTTTTCTTATCTTCGACGAAACAAGAGACAGTCAGAACCTTCTCTTTGATCTTCGACGAAACAAAAGACAGTCTGAACCTTTTCTTTGAACCTCGACGGAGCTACAGAGAGTCAGCACCTTTACTTTGGTCGATGAAAAACAATCAGTAGAGGTTCTGAACCCTTTTCCTTGACTTTCAAGATGCCTGAAGGACTTCTGGACCCTCGGTACATATGAGACTTCACCACAACAGTAGACCAGTTCCCCAAAGCATAGTACTAAAGAGAAAACAAAAGGAATAATATGATTAAAGGACTGATTATTTTGGAAGAGGAAAATCCCTGGTTTGTTAGATTAACGAAAGGCAATGAGATTTTGAGTTTGAAAAGTATGAGGTTATTAACACCACCTCATCGTCGCCAGCTGATGAATCCTTTACTCATTATTCTCATTAGTTGAATGAGTCATCTACTCGTCATTGTCTTTAGTTGAATGGATCATCAACTCATCATCATCCCCGCCAGTTAACTGGATCATCAACTCGTCATTATCACCAGTTGAATGGACCATCTACTCGTCATTGTCATTAGTTGAATAGACCATCAACTAATCATCATCACCGCCAGTAGAATGGATCATCAACTCAGATGACGTGTGACCATCTGACGACGACACAATTGTGATGAATGTGACGCCAAGTTGACCAGTGTCGTAGACTGAGCGAGGAGAGAGAGAGAGCTGCTCTCTCTCTCTCTCTCTCTCTCTCTCTCTGTTTGTGTGTGTGTGTGTGTGTGTGTGTGTGTGTGTGATTAACGTAATGCTACCCAGAGAAGGCCTGGAGTCCATAATTTTGACCTCTCATCACTACCTTACATCTGGTCCTGTACAGCTAAAGCTGACCGTAGCTTGTGAGCCACAGCTAACGTTGGCAGTGGTAAAGTTATACCCACAGATGCTACAGCTTCAGGCCCGGGGCTGTGACTTCAGGCCACAGAGCGCAGAATGAGCGTAAAGCCATATTCATTTTCTGTGACAAGGAATTACGCTCATGGTCGGAAATCTCCGACCTAGTACCTGTTACTTAAGACGTAGTTCATAAGTCCTTTATCATCTAGAATGCTGGATTAATTCATTAATCTTACCTCATACTTGCTAGGTAATCACAGGACACACCGCTGATTATATTGGCCCGTTTCAGAATGATTAGTTGATTCTGTGAAACTTTTCTTTTTTCTTTTATTGGCAAGTTTTGACATATGGCCACCTCTCTCAGTAAATTTTCAGCTGAGAGTTTAGAAAGTACTGTATAAATGTCTTGGAATAGTTTGTGTCCGTGTGTACTAGATAGGAGGTAGCGGATCTGATGTATATTTGTCAATGGGACGTTAGAGTCGCAGGTGGAGAACTTAAGAACAGCCAGGAGTTCTCTTACGTGGGTATTTTGTTTCATATATAGGTGGATTTTAGATCGTTGGGAAATGGAGTTACTGGCTTCTTGGAGAACTTGAGAACAACCACGGGTTCTTTACGTGGGCTTTGTTTTCTTTTTTTGAATTGTTGGGGAGAGATATGATTGGTTTCTGTTGTTGGTTTTGAAGACGGTGTTGGGAAGGGGGCAGTTGTAGAGACCCGTTTTCTTCCTGCAAACTGAGAACCATACCTAAGGGCTTCACCCACTGAGACCATGGCCTAAGGTTTCTACCCCTTGAGACCATGGTGCAAGTACCTAACCCACTGATATGATGGCCAAGGGCCTCACTCCACTGAGATAATGACTAAAGGGTCTCACCCACTGAGACCATAACAGAGAGCCTCTCCCACTGAGAGTCTCACCCACTGAGACCACGGTCAAGGACTCCACCCACTGACACCAATTATCAAGTCTCGCCTTTAAGTGAATAACTGATCAAATGCTTCGTGAGGGTAATCAATTGCATCGGCTTTTCTATATCCACCAGAAACATAGCGTCTCTTTGTTCTCTTCTTCTAGTTACGTGTGATTTTTACGACATATTTTTTCTTCTTTTTCCCACCTTCTATCCAAGGCCATCAAATGCGTCGCATCATCCCTTCTTTGACTCGTCCAGAGGCTGTCAGTCTCAAGACGAGGGCCGCACGTTCCTTGGTCCAGTGCGTCCGAAGAACTTAATCGTCTTCGAGATTTAAGTCTTGTAGTCTTTATCTTTTTTCGAGATTAGAGAGTAAGCTTCATTACTTACTGTTATAAGACTCAGTGGGGTGGTAGAGGGTTGTTGGGATGAGGTTCTGTTTAGCAACAGACATTCGAGTCAGAGACACGTTTTCTTCGGCGTGTCTCATTCCACATTCCCTCGTGAACAGATCTCGGTTTGTTTTCTTTTCTTTTTTTCCATTCGTCGAGAAAAATGTTGCCCAGGTAGTTTGATCGCCAGTTTACCACCAGACGCTTGTGTTTTCACCTGGCGTTTACTGTTGTCATTACTTGGACGTGCTGCCCAGCTGCTAGGAGCAGCAGTAACAGCAGCTGTGGCAGCTGTTAACGACACGAAGAGCAAATGTCTCTGTCCACCCTATGGTTCTGCCCGTCTGCGATGCAACACATGCTGTATACCATCACCAAGAACTCCGTCCCTTACGTACAGTGCATCAATACAGGAACCACCCACCCGTCCCCAGCACACAGTCTCACAGTCTGTGTCCGTCGGCCTTTATCTGTTGACAGCAGCAAGTGAAGTGCAGACCCACAGATGGATCTGACCTTGTTCAAGCCAGCGAGCGACTCTTCCCAGCAGGTAGGACGCTCTGTATGCGGTCTCGCCCATAGCCATCACTTGGCCAGGTACAGTGTAGTAACTACCTGGGCTAGCAAAAAGTGGTCCTCATTGTGGTTACGACGATACAAACGGCGCTGTTTTTATATATACTGCTAGCTGCAAAGATGGTGTTCTATGTATATCATTAGGGAATTTACGTCATCAAATTCATGATTAGATATTCTGTAAAGAAACGTGCTATAGACGTGTACTCTGGAGTGATCGTGGACCTGAGTTACTTGTCTCTTAGGTGCAGATCTGATCAGATTTATGGTATGATAGACGGATGGCCAAGAGCTTGGCCATCCACTTAAGACGAAGCTATAAGTGTAAGTCGAGAATACCACACAAAAAGATGGAGCTGTTAGTGATCACTCCTCCCAAATCCCCCACCCCAAAGTTATCAGAGGCGGGAATGTTTTTGTTTATACTACCAGTGTTCGAATGCGTCCAAGTGGCAGTGATCGACTGTCTCATTTTTTTTGTGCACAGGACAGTCCTGGGGACCTGCACAGGCGAGGGTATACCACCTCCCTTCCCCAGGTAGGAGGAGGCGAGGCGGAGATCAACTCGAGGGAAAAGAGGATATCAAACGCGACACCTGGGTGGGTCATCTGGCATCGGTGGTAGAGAGTCGTGCCGACAGGAGTGTGCCGCTGAAAGAACCAAGCTAGACGGGTGTGTGGTCGCTGGCTAGATTGCACGTCAGCTCCCGTGAATCACAGCGTCGCCAACGCGTGCAACATACGCTTCTTGATAGCCAGCAACAAACACACACGCACCGGCGTCAGGTCCTCCTACTAATGCGAACCTGCTTTCACATTCTCCACAAGGAGGTGTGCACAAGCTTGCCTTGTCCACCTCTTTGCTCGGCCAAAGTCTTCCCTCCATCTTGAGGTGAAACTCTCTCGCCCCAGAACGGAGGCAGGAGTCCAGTTCTCTGTTATCGTCAGCATGAAGGCGAGTCAAGACCTTGGTGTCATTAACCTCTCGTCCGGCGCGATAAGATTGATAGATAGATACCCGTCAGATAAGACTGGCGCGGGAGATGGAGAGCTGTCACCCATCCTCCTGTAGCAGGGTCACCTAGTGCCCCTCGTCTTCACTATCTGTTATCTAGTCTTATCAGAAATGCGACGATGTGTATCAAATTATTATCAAATCCCCTTTGGATGTGATTCTATCCCCTGGCATCTTAATCAAGTGAGCATTTAACAGACAATAAAGACATCTTAAAGTATTTCAGAGAATATTTGACCTCACGGAGAGCCATACAGATTCCGATGCCCTATATTCACATTCTCTCACACTGTGTCCCACGTCATTGCATTTATACTTTCCCGCTACACGGGTGGAAACTCTAATCTTCCATGTCTTTAGTTGCCGTCTCTATATTCCAGACACATGAAGGACAATATGGATGTAGTAATAGTAATGACTGGTAAGATAAAGCCTCGAGAAATCTTTCGCTGTGGATTGCAGGGGACAGGATTCTTGAGGAGTTGAAGAATCTGAGAGGGGTTTGTTGGTGTTGGAGAGTTGGAGAGGGAGCGCGGTGAGGGAGAGAAATCTAATGGAAAGGAGAAAGACTGGAGGAGGGTAATTTAGTCCTTGGACTCAACCCAGGTGCTCGGTTGTCCAATGGTGAATAGAGATTGACTTCGTGGGAGTCGAAATCATTTGGCAGGGTAATTGGTCCTTTTTCTTGGAGGGTGGGGAGGAGGAGGAGGAAGAGAAGGAGGAGGAGGAGGAGGAAGAAGAGAAGGAGGAGAAGGAGGAGGAGAAGGAGAAAGGTTAATTGTCTCGATTTTCCGATTGTGTCATAGCTCCAGCAGCTCTTGCGATGCTGCATGTGATCTCGAAGTCAGTCTATCTCTGTGGGAAGGTCATTATGAAGGTTCTCACCCTCCACCAACACTCTCGTCATCCTGACCACCTCAGAGTGAAGTTAGCGTGGCTCGTCCCATGGCTTTCATTGTACAAAGTATGTGACGTATGCCTGTGTTAGTGTGTGTGTGTGTGTGTGTGTGTATCTATGTATACACCTGCCATGAGGCAAGGGGTCAATGCTCACGGAGAAACAGACACAATACACAGAAGGCACGACGAGACGTGGAGAAAGCCATGGATTGTCTCATAAATACGTCCACCAGACAGCCGTTTGGTTCACATTACTGCAAAAGTAAAACAAAACTAGGAAAAAAAAACAGACGCCACATCTTGGACAACTGACACAGACCGCATCATCCGACTCGGTACAGCATATGGGAGAGGCAATATCTTTCTTTAGATGAGGTTAGATTATACCAGGTAGCCACTCAGTGAACCACAACACATCACTTCAGCTGGCCGCAGATGAAGGAAAAATCCCGTGCGGTGATGAGGAACAGTGCATTGCCCAGCAGATCATCCTCTGTGTGGTGTGTTGTGGTTCGGAGAGGAATGGAGTGTACGTGTGGTGGATAGCTTCTGAAAAGAAAGGACCCATACCTGCATTGCCTCGATAGGTGAGGTTCTGTGTTATTCGATGGGATAAATGAACACTCTGGCGTCGGATTTTATGGTTGTAATAGTAGTAGTAGTGATAATGATACAGTTGGGTGTTAATTCCAGCTCCTGAAGGAGCGAAGCTTCATGAAGCCTTGGACAAGCAGGTTCGAGACACGTTTCACTAACGGAGCGAGACAGCTCCGAAGCATTGTGATCGCAATGAGGATTCACATTAACAAAGGAGACTTATTACATATTTTCCATGATTTTAGGATTATTGGTTCTTTAAGATTTTACCATCTTGGAGTGGAAACATAAATGTCAATTTTAATTTCCAGTGAATGAGGATATTTTGCTGTGTTCAGAGTTCATATCACGACAGGAGTTTCATGATACAATGAAATGCATGATTTTTCCACTGTATTACCCTTCATGCATTTTGCTGACAACTTATTCTATGAACGGAATCATTATGTGAAAACCTTTCATCATATTTCCAAATTTCTACGATTATTATATTTTTGACTTTGTCGTTTTGACGAAGCCATTTATAGCCATTTGCTGTCTTTTATTTCTAGATCATACATTCGTTCATACGTGCTTTGTGGTGCTGCCTCACCGGCTCATTCTCCTTCATCCAACCCAACTCTTCTCCCCGACTCTTCAAAGACGCTCATGTTGGCCCTCTTCAACGTCACGAGCTACGGAAGGCATCAGGGAACTTAGCCCACTCTCTCTCTCTCTCTCTCTCTCTCTCTCTATCTCTATCTCTATCTCTCTATCTATCTATCTATCTATCTATCTCTCAAGTTCCCAGGATCGCTCCAGTCATAGACGAATACACTGTTTTAGATTCTACGATTCTCATTTGTTTCGCTGGTCTGCTCGGGCGGGGTTTCAAAGTCCCCCTACAAATGAATCGTATTCTGCTCGTGTGATCCTGTACGTGGAATGCTGATTCGCTCGTGGGATTCACAAGACATTCACCAAGTCCTCTGGGATCTTTCTGAGGAACCACAGGCTCCCGAAATGGTCATGGGGAACCCAGGTTCCCAAAAGTGAACTTCCAAAACCCAGATCCCCGGAGTGGACTTCGTCGTGATACGTCCATTATCCAAGAACGTCTTTCAAAAGCATCTTCGGCTGCTTGTGGGATTGTAAGATCAAATCAGTCGGTTCAGACCCTCGAGGGCCGCTCGTAACGTCTACAGGCCAGCCATGTGTGCAGTCCAGAGTGAGAGAAAGGAGCAGAGATATGTCATGTGGAGAGACAATTACTCATCTTCCATATTCCATTATGGTTCTTTGGTCTCCATTAAACTTCTGCCACTGTAAATCATCTACCACTGTAAATCACCAAGTGTCGTCTTGTTTACACCATCCCTGTGATCTATGGCCGGAATCACCAGGCGTCGACTTTTTTTTACACCAGCGTAAATGCTGACATATAGAACAACGCTCAGGTATATGGATAAGAAAATATCCAGCAAAGCTGTTCACATCCTACATTTGGCCAAAACTAAAATATGCTTCACAAGTTTGGTCACCGTGGCTAAAAAGGCACAAAGAGCTAATAGAGAAGGTCTACAGGAGAACAAGATAGATTGTACCGGCATTAAGAAAACTGAGACTTTATTGTATCGGTACCTATGGGGCTATGATATATCTAGTGCATGGAGTCGTGTTATGTCTGGTGTATATGGTTATATTATATATGGTCCGTGTGGCTATGTTATATCTGGTGCAGGTGGCTATGTTACATATGGGGTATGTTATATTACAGGTAGTGCATGTGGTTATGTTGTAGGCTGTATAGGTGGCTAAGTTATATCTAGTGCATGTGGCTATATTATCGTCTCGTGCAATGTGGACAGGTCTGAGGCGGACCTCAGAAGGCAGACGTCGGCTTTGGGGGCAAGGCGTAGCTGTTGTTCCTTCGCAGGATTTCCCTCTGAAGTTGCGGGTAGGGAAAAGTCAAACGGGAGAGAGAGAGAGAGAGAGAGAGAGAGACTCGAAAGAAACCCTCGTGAGGCAGAGGAACACGTCTTCCCATCCAAACCAGCCTCATCCAACTACCCCAATCGCCATCCTCGTCCGCGACTCCATCCCTTTCTCTCTCCTCCTCCTCCTCCTCCTCATCCAATCACCCAATCTCCCAATCCCCCCCCCTACTCCGATTCCCCCCCTCCCTCCTTCCCCAATCCTCCCCATGTGTCAGCCGTCAGCATAAGCCATCACAATCCTCCAACAGGTTTGCGAAAGTCCTGCTAATTAGGTCATTTACGTCGCCACTTTTACAGAACTCGGGGATCAAAAAGAACTCAAAGCAGCGTGAAACACTGGTAAATTAGGTGCAATTTACTGGCGCGTAAATGACCGTCATTTTGAAGTTATTTATGTATTAAGACAAAATTGCTTGTCACATTAAGAAGGCCTGGGTGATTCATGGCTTATCTATCTGGCAAAATGAGACGCGTGACTTGACATATGTGTACTTATTAAACCGCCCCAGGACTCTATTTTACAGACATCCGAAGCAGCCGGGAAGCCAGCCACGTCCACTGGCCGAGCCCATAGGTATGATGTTCCATGCTTGTCTTGGTAGGTAAATACAGGACAGTTGAGGACTAGTTGTTTAGTTTCTTCAATGTGGAAATTGCACATTGGGCATAAGGGTCTTATGATATGGTGGTTCAGCGTTTGTTTATCTTAGAGAAATAGATGGTTCTCCGAACGCAGATGAGAAAGTGTAACTCTTACATGTCTGGGGAACGTAGTTTCAGATGGGTGAGTGTCTGATGGAGTGGAAATAAGACTGGGTTGAGAGAGGGCTAGTTTAGTGTCTGTCAAGATATTACAATGTCAGCATGTTTCGTTTAGGTGGTATTTGCGTAGGGTTGAGGGGTCTGTGAATATAAAGTATTGAAATGTAAGGCAGGGATGAATTGTATATAGATAGACAGATAGATAAATCTTTTATTTACCATGACTGTGCAAACGCATTGAGCATTTCGACAAATGAGAACATAACCTCAACTTAGATGGATCTCGTGTTATACATCTTTTCCTTTCTTTCTTCACATCTCCCACACAACTACCCGCTAGCACCTGAAGTTCCACCACCGAAGCATCGGTTTCTGAAGTAACACAGCCATGAATCATCGAAACCCTGAAATAACAAAGCTCCGAAGTATCAAACGTCCGAAGTATCGGAATCCTGAAGCATCAAAGCCCCGAAGCACCGGTGTCCCGAACCATCTAAACTCCGAAGCATCGGAACCCCGAGACACAGGACCCACGGATACAACGCTCACGACAGACGGCTCGCAACCAACATTCCACCTCCGGGCACCACTCGTGCTTGTGTTCAGGACGTCTGCTTGGAACAGAGAGGAATCGACAACCTTCTAGATTAACTCAGTCCTGTACTTATGTCTTTTGTGCCTCTCACCACACACTTGTAACCCAGATATGACTAGAGATGGCGTATCTGAATTCATATGTCTCGTATGATTCTCTGATTAAATAACTCGAAAATACCCATGGCCAAGGGAGACATCCACTACCTCACCCTGGCTAACCTCTGATGGGAATATATCTGTTGTAAACACGTACTAATCTCGAGAGAATTGTATCAGATGCTTTAGGCCTTTGAACCCTATCTGTTTACAGTATATTTACAATTCATTGTAGATTTAAATGCACTGAACATGATGTAAACCAAATATGCACGTAAATTCATCTTTTAGACTTAAGTTGTTACATTGTTTCTGTCTCTCTCTCTCTTGAAGTTGAAAATACTCTCATGCTTCATCAAGAAATATCATTTTCTTTTTTAGTTATTTTCTCTCTCACTGGACTGACGAAGGAGTGTGGCTGACGGAGGTGGAGTCAGCTGGAGGAAGTATCCAGACGGCGGAGGCGTTGAGCAAGAGGAGCCAACCCCTCGCTGCTGTCGACCACAGCCTCCCCTCCCCCCTCTCACTACCACCACCCTCCCCTCCCCCCTCTTACTACCACCACCCTCGCCACGCCCACGCTTTCACCACACTCCTGCCGGGCTTCGGACGGTAGATAAGTGAAGGGGACAGTCGCTCCTGCTGTCCCTGGGACGGTGGGTGGTGGAGGGGACAGTCGTCATAACGTCAGACGCCCGGTTGTACACAATGACCCAGTATGTCTCACATAGCCTCAGTATGGGACCCGTTTTCTGTTGTAGCGAGCAGCCATACGAGGATTGGCCGTTGTATTA
>JAYMFT010009124.1:0-16965 GCA_038088735.1 Panulirus argus
CACGCATTAATATATATATATATATATATATATATATATATATATATATATATAATCATTCATGTTAGCCCGGGACCTCTATATAAGAAAGTCCAAGTGTTACCAAGTACCGCTTTCCATTGGCTCCTGTAACCCAAGACTGTGCTACTTCCAGTAATAGGGAAATAAAAACTCCTTTGAAGAGAAGTTTTTAACGAGATTGTCTTCCTCCCAGTGATATACAGCCTCGTCAAAGTGACGTTTCAATGGCGGTGCAACCTCATGCAGGCGGAGTCTGGTAATATATATTATATATATACTTATATATTTATACAATGTAAGTGGCACTTGGGATCACACGCAAAAAGCAGATGGAAGCCAATAAATCCAGAGTCAAAATAATGGCTCTCAAATCGTCTTTATCTGGTCATCACCGAGTGGGAGCTCGGCTCGTCTGCTTGAAGCCGAGTATACTAAAACATGTATAGCTGGGGACGACGCCACCCCCCAGCTGCCACTCGATGGATACTGAAGAAGCTAATATTTCTCAAACCTCCTCTGTAGTCCAGGAGAGGTCGAGTGACAGTGAGGGGTGAGGATAAAGGTTAGCAGACGTTTGCCTAGAGGGTGGACGGGGAGGAGGAGTGGGCGGCTGGGGTTAGTATTGTTGAGACGATGTTGGAGGGCTATAGGGGTGGTTTAGCAGTGGGGTGCGTGATGGGATTTGGTGGGTGAGCACGGGTAGTCTTGCTGAGGAGGTTCCTGCGTGAGCATGAAAAACTGTAGATTTTTGTATTGGCTCTAATACTGATTTACGGGTAAGCATTTGAAATCCCAGGATGAGCGATGCAGTAAAGCATATTACGTGTTATGAAGTGCATATGAACCTTCAGCTGTAAATATACCAAAGAGCATTTCCAAATAACGAAAGTATGTAAACCGCTGAAGCAGTAAAATCCCCACATAAACACTCAAAAAAATATATCATCATCCCAAGAGCAACAGATACGGAAAGTTAACTTGTTTTCCTCTCTCATGAAAGTATAAATAGGTTTGCCGTCGACTGTTTCGAAAAGTATTTCCAAGTTAAATTTGGCATATTCAACATGACTGATATGTGTCGGAAGTTTTCTCATCTCTCATTTTGAAGGATGTGATTTATTCACAACTTGACCAACCAGTTTGTTTATTGTTTTCACGTCTCCCTGTCTCCCTCCCTCCCTCCTCCTCCCCTTGTACTCCCTCTTTCATTCGTCCCCTCGTCTTATCTCCTGTCCGTCTCCATCTCTCTATCCCCTGGCTTTGTCTGTTTTTATTTCCTCCTGCCCGTAAGAGTTTCGTTCCTTCCTCTGTTTCTGTTTTCTTTCCACCCCTTTTTCTTTCCTTTGTCTTCTCCCTTCTCCATCTTTCCTCTCTCTCTCTCTCTCTCTCTCTCTCTCACACACACACACACAAATAAAGACTCAGTATTTCCTTCAATTTCTCCCATTCACTGATTCACTTATCCTCTCCTCCTCCTCTTACGCCCGTCAGCCAGCCTCCCCCCTCCCCTTCCCTCCCCCCACGCACCCCACTAAAAATGCGAGTCTTAAGTTATTATAATTTTCCCCCTTCCTCCGCCAACTAATGTAATTCAGGAAACCTTATAAAAGTAGCCACAACATTTATCAACCAATCGCGTGGCAGGATACAGATTCACGGGCCAATCAGAGGAGCCCCGCCGGGCTCCAAACACCCCCCCCCCCCTCCTTACCTCATCATCAATTTTGCCAGCGACCAACCACCATGAAATAGCTTAATAGCGGCTCCCGCTTACAACGATTTTGGTTTAGTAAACGTCGTTGTATATATAATTTAAGCCGAAAAATTCGATCAGCAAACTTAAGAAGAGAGTACTCTTGGGTGATGGCTCTTATTTGTTCGTTAAGAAAGTCATCTTTTTTTTTATAGTTTCTTTACCTTTTAAGTCTTGCTGCTGTAATGGAGAAGTAATTTTATTCATATTTCATCGTGGGGGTAACCACTGGTGTGAGTAAATACGTCTCCTGTGTAATCCCAGTGATGTTTAACATTGATTCTTTCTGTACGTGTGTGTGTGTGTACAGTTACAGGGAAGGAGTTTTACACTAGTGTTGCCCCGTCTCTTAACCTTGTATATATGTACCATGTCTTTACTCGTAGGTATGCATGTATGCACACACAAACACACCTGACCCTAAGCCAGGTGCCCATTTTATCGACCAGCCCCTAGGGGAGGATGAACAGCTTGGTGGACTGGCTGCCGCGACCAGGATTAGAACCAAGGCGGGTTTGATCTTAGGCGGCTCACGCATGCGTGACGGTCAGTAACGTTAACCGTGTCTCTTGATACATAAAGGCAAACAGGCTGTCATCCACACACATACACACACACACACACATAGATCGGCGGTGGTATCCAGCCACTCACCGGAGATGGTACTACTCGGCAACATGCAACTCGCACGACTCTTTGACCTAAACTCTGAACTTCCTTGCGTTGAGCGCTACACACTAGCCCTGCCTGTCAGCAGAATATCGACATAGGTAAAAGAAGTTCATTAGATGGGGCATCACGAGTGTCGAACCCTCTCACAGCGCTTTACAGATTGATAATTATAAACATTTCCTTTCAATTCCTTTCGTGTCTATCTCCTCCTCCTCCTCCTCCTCCTCTTTCTGGACCCCAGGAAATTATTTTACAGCCCGTGGTAGGAGGGAAGATGACCCCTAAAGGACAGGCCATTGATTACTGCTGACCAAGATTACCTTAAAGTAGACATGCGCCTCTGGTTAGGGTGCGGGGGAGGGGATAGTGACCCTAAGTCGAAGGTAGGATATGAGGGAGGGGGGAAATGGCCCTGAGGCGTAGGTAGGGTTACGGGAGGAAGAAGTAACCCTGAGGCGAAGTTTAGGTAAGAGGAAGGGAGGTGACCCTGAGGCGAATATGGTTTGTGGGAGGAGGTGAAGGTAGACCTGAGGTGACGGTGATTTGTGGTCGAGAGGGAAGTGGCCCTAAGGAAGTGAAGAAAAGAAGCGGGAAGACACGAGAAGTAGAGGGGAGTACTACAGGGGTTGTTGTTGCCAGAGTGTGAGGAGGAAGGCAAGATGTTGGTAAGGGAAGGAACACGGGCGTGTTGGCGGCAGCGATGTTAAGGCAAGGGTGAACAGTCGGATTTTGTTGGCAGAGGAGGCAATGTGGGAGTTGTGGTGGCAAAGAAAGTAAGGTGAGGATAGCGAGAGAAAAGGCAAGAGTTAAGAGCGGTGGTGGGCAAAGGAAGGAAGGCTGGAGTTGGTGGCAGAGGCAGAAATGAAAAACACAGAGATAGACAGACCATGATTAAAAACAGAGAAGAGAAGGATGTTCGAACGTGTGTATTGAGAGGAAATCTGAAGAGTTTGCGGATTGGTGACGAGTGGACGGAGTTGATGAAAAAGAATAAGAAACATAACGGAGAGGAAGAAAGAGAAGCTACTGCATTTAACACGGTAGCAACGGCATTTAAGTTGGGAAGGTTACCGGGGAATATGGTTGTAGACTAGATCGTGTTTGTAGGGGTAAGAGGTTTAGAGGCATGACGGAGTAGTTTTGCGGGATTGAGGATCAGAACAGAGGTACTGTAGGGCACGGTGCTTGGGAGTGGGGAAAATTATGTTGGGGGGGGGGGTCTAACTCGGAGCTGGGCATAAGTATAGTAGGGAAGTGGTGGGACGTATGGGTAAAGTTGGATGTGGCTTAGAAGTTGGGAGAAGAAAGTTAAGGTATTAAGGAAAGTGCAGAATTGGAGAGTAAGACAGAAGTGGTATAAACAGGTAGTGAGGAACTGTATAGTAGGAGGATGTAGATTACAACTGCAGGAGGAGGAGGAGAAAGAAGAAAAGATTTTGGGGATAAGGGAAGGTCTTCTCTAGGAGGTGAAGGGCGTCGGGGAAGAGTGAAGAGCTCGAGGAGAGAAGAAGGAAGAGTACGGTAGAGGAGTAGAGTGTCTCTCTGGAGGACAGAGTAAAGTTCGGGAAAGGATAAATTACCTGAAAGAAAATGAAGTGTGTAAGCAAAAAGAAGAGTACAGAGAAGGGAAGAACAGAAGGAAGAGAAGAGTGGACAGTGGAAAAGCGTGGGCGAGAGGTAAGAGTGGAAGAAGTCGGGGCAGCAAGTATGAGTGCAAGAGGAGGAATTTGGGAAAGGGAGATAAATTGCCTTGGCATGAAACCTATAAAATTCACCTCATTGACTATTGCTGACCCACGATTAATTGGAAGCGGATTGAGAGAGAGAGAGAGAGAGAAAGGCGAATGGATTGTATAGAGTTAACGATGAAGCCAAACAATGTGCAAAAACACGACTGTGCTCTTCAGAGGTGCTCATTTTGCAAAGTCACTCCCAGTCATAACATGATGACCTTGTAAGTTTGACATATAACATAATATATATATATATATATATATATATATATATATATATATATATATATATATATTAAGGTAAGGACAAGGCCCTGGGGCGTGGTATAAAACGCTGCCAAGACACGTATTCCATCGTGCGTCGATGCCTGATCAATAAGTTAACCCATTTGACCTTCTCGAGTAGGAAACGTATGACTGATCCTTCTACGAGGTTTAAACTGTGCGACATGTGACTAAATTATGGATCTCACAGTCTAACAAACAAACAGACACCATTAAACGCCTTCATCACACTGCCACACACACAAGTTGCATAAAAGCGCACGTCGGATTAATGGAACAACCAGGCCTCAGTAATAAAAGGCACATAAAGCGTGCGGGTAAGGGTAGCAGAATGTCTTAAGAAAAATCAAGCCAGACCACAAGTCTGGTAACGGAGCACAGGTGACCTAGAATGACCCTAAACGTATTCTCAGGCGGGTTACTGCCTCACGCAAGGGGTAGAGGGACCTGGGGTCATGGCTAGGTTGTCAAACTGAAGAGAGTAAGGAGGGGGGGGGGAAAGTAGGTATGGGAAGATTAGAGGGTGGTTGGGTGGACTTAATAACCCATTTGTCCTGTACGGGGAGGGAGTTTTTCGCTCGTGGGGCCCCATCTCTTGACCATTCTCTGCTGTCATATAACTTTTTTAACTTTTGTATGCGGCCAGCAGTGTTCTCATTCAGTTCATTCCATTTTCGGCTATTTTCGTACCATAAGTTTCTTCTTGAATTGTATGTTATGACATCCAGTCGTTCAATCCCTGCATCTTTCGAAGAACTGTGGGTTGTCTGCGTCATCAAGCTGCTTTAAAGAGCTTGAATGGTGCGATCAGGCCACCCTTCCCTTTTCTTCTCACATGGTAGGGAAATTTAAGGTCCCTTGCCTTTCCCTATGACTCAGCTTTCATAATTCCGGGGCCATTTTTGTTGCCTTCCTCTAGAACTTCTCTGTAGGCTTTTTTTTCTGCTTCTTTCGGTGCAGTAACCAAACTTGAGAAGTATATTCTAGTTTTGGCGAATTGTG
This sequence comes from Panulirus argus, assembly GCA_038088735.1. Taxonomy (NCBI): domain Eukaryota; kingdom Metazoa; phylum Arthropoda; class Malacostraca; order Decapoda; family Palinuridae; genus Panulirus; species Panulirus argus. Next base: position 5,467 of record JAYMFT010009124.1, read on the forward strand.
GGATGTGCACATCTTGCTAAATAATTATGTAACTGAATGCTGTTGTAATACTTGCTAGCAGACAGTTTTCCTCTATTGTTCTCCTAATGTGGGACTCTGGGGACAGATTAGGGACGATGTCATCACCCAAGCCACTCTTATACAGAGATTCCTGCTGCTCATTTCCTGCAAGATAATACTCATATTAAGGCCTTCCTTCAATGTGATCCATCTTCATTACTTTTACTCGAGTTGAATTTCATCGACCATGTATCAGGCAAAGTTTGGAGTCTGTCTAGATCCCCATGTAAGGTGATGCAGTCCTCCTCGCTTTTCACTTTCTTATAACCCTTGCATCATCTGCAAACATATAAAGGGATAAATCCATACCCTTTGGCAAGTCATTCATGTAGATCAAGAAGAGTAATGCTCTCAGAACAGAGCTCTGCGGCATTCCAGCGAACCCGATCATCCACAAACTCTACTGTACCGTCTTGCGAACCTGGTCATCCACACACATATACACACACACACACACACTACTGTACTGTCCAGCCAGCCTGGCCATCCACAGGGAAAGGTTATTATACAGTATTCATGCCCTGAAAGGTTATCGGCATATTTAACAGTCTAGACTGTGATTAGAATATTAATGAATATTCTGAAACTAATTTTGAATAGATGACTCTAGATAAAATTGACAGAGGTGCAGGGCACAGCATAGCCAGGTCGTTGGGCTGACTAAGGTGGTCTGCGGTGTCCTGCCTCTCATCTAAAATACACTTGATAAATAGTTCATTCTGCTGAAGGTTTGCACCATATTTTAAGGGGAACTTTTTCTGACGCAATTAAACGAGAACTACTTGTTACCATAAATATAGTTCCTTCTGTATTTTCCGTCAGTCCTGCAGAGTTAAGAAACTCGAGTTGTACTCTGAAACTACTATTTTAAAAAATATATTGATCAACGATGACAATAATAATGTTAATAGAATTGATAACATTAGTAGTAGTAGTTATAATAATAATTAATAATAATAATAATACTAATAATAATCCTGAAAGTTGTACCTGACGCCTGGTACTGTTAGCTTTCCTTCCCTACCCTGGCTTCTGTTGATGACTCCCGGAGTGAACTGGCCGTGGGAAGTGGGAGCCGTGATTACCTCAGTTAGGTTGACCTCCACTCTGGGGTCCATTTGATTACTAATGACGAAAAGGCTGAGGTAGTATATGCTTCGGCCCTTCAGCAAAACAGTACGACCCTTTTGGCTATGATGGCATGGGCCTTCAAGGGTTCGTGTCAAAGGCCGGAACATCACACCAAAGGGTCGTAACTTCTCAAGGGGTTAGATGTTTGGTAACGATGCGTCGACACTGGCCGCCGCCCACCAGTGTCACCATCCGCCAGAGAAGAGAGAGCTGAACCTTCAAAATTTAGGTGGTATGGAAGGGACCTGTCTGCTCGTAATGTTTCAAGACGCTTTAGCGGGATATCCTCTCGTATTGCCCAGGGTGGGAGGCAGTCAGCTGCCACCTTCAGGATCGTACTGAACGCTAGATAAGCACCGAGAGCTGGGACGTAATTGCGGACAGCTTACTTTGCTGTTTGAGACAGAATAAACTGATAGATAAATAGCAATAAAGAGAAATATATGAGAAAATACAGAATGTTTTTTTTCATGCTTTGCCGTTTTCTGCGTTGTAAGGCAACGCCAGGAACATAAGAAGAATGGCCTCATTTGCTCACATCCACTCTCTAGCTGTCATGTACAGTGCATGGAAACCAGAGTTTCTTATCCACAGCCTAGCCCGTGATTTCCCCCTGACTGCTTCATATGTCCTGTTTCAGCCCGTTTACAGAACGTCGCCCCCTACATACCACATCGCCCCATTTCGCTCTATCCTCAGGACGACGCCCTCACACCCTCGTGCATGTTTAGGACCCCAGTCTCTCAAAGAGTAAAATATGAATGAAAAAACAATGAGAAAGAAAATCTAGAAATAAAAAGCTATGTATGAATGAGTTTTTTTCTCTAGAAACAGAATTTTACGAAACAAAGGCAATGGAACAATAGGCTCCATAAACATATTCAACTTTTAGATAATTTGAGGTAATTGTTTGAACAAATGAGTGATGAACGACAGCGGAAGCACGCGAGAGCCTGACCCAGTTTATTCCGGACGAGCTGTATCAAGTACAACAACAACAGCGCATTACAATGTACGCCTTTTACTCGTAGAATTCATCCATTTTTCTTCCCTTTCCATGACGTTTTATTACGAAGTATTTTTCGCGTGCAGTCGGTCCATAAAGTGATACGGAAATGAGTTATCACCCTGAGAAAGAGAGAATTTGATCAAAATGGGGATGAAGCAAGTTATGACCTGATAGATTGATTTCGTTATCAGTGTCTGTGACGGAGCCACTTACATACTTACACCACCCTTGTGCGTGGGGGATCTTGGCGCACCCCGAGTCGCACTCGTCACCGACATAACGCCTTTCATATATGACATCCGCTTTTTTCTCTCAAGATAAAAGAGAAGTCTTATTGGACGTGGCGCTGAGCACAGACCGGGGGGAAAGAGAGAGAGAGAGAGGGGAGGGGCAATGGATGGAGAGAGCTTCAAGGATGGGACGTGGACCTATTTTTCACAGTGGATCTGGAGCCAATGTTGACAGTCGCCCGCCCTCCAGACACACCAACCTCTTCTCTGAACGCGCGTGTGTGGTATACTGCCTTTACGAATATAAACCATCTTTAGGAATTAACTGTAGCCCCGTTGTTACAGAAAATGATAATCCATTTTGTTTATTCGCCTAGCACGCTGTTTCGCACTACCAAAGCAGTGGTGGCCAATGTACAGACGCGTCTAGGAAAGCCTTAAGGGGACAGAGAGACGTGACAACGCCCTGGCCGACCGTCGATGATGATGCAGAGCTTGGGGTTAACGAGAAGAAATCAAACGTTATATCATCATTTACCAGCACTTCAGTATTTCCTGTGTTCTCTCCAATCGCTATCGTGCATGAGAGCCATTAGACACAAGGATGTCCCGAAGTGAGGGTGAAGAGTGACGCAGTCCCCACACAGCAAGAGGGACACTAGCGTCCACAAGAGCAGTGGTTCTCAACCGTTAGATTCACAACTAACCTGTCTTTCGTGTTCTGCCGTAATTACACTATAATCTCGGTTTAATGAACTGGATTACTTTGAATTTGAATGAACTTTACTTTCAGGGCATTACATGGAGAAATGTGTAAATTACATTATCCATGTACGTTAATTATAGTACCCATGTACGTAAAAAAAAATGTAACCAAATTCCTTTTTACTTATTACTGGAACTTTAATGATCAACAGTACGTGGCGCCATCTGCATAGTTCTCACGTACCAACATTGGTACGCGTACCACCTGTTTCGAACCAGTGTCCTCATGGACCATCCCTCCTGCATTTATAAAACGACAGTCCGTAGGTGTAGCAGCATTTAATTTCCAGTTGATCCGGGATTTAACTTTTTTCATTGAATGTATTCGTTACAGGGACCTGATATTTCCCATTCCTTATAAAACAGCAGGTCACTGACCTTAGCAAGATACATATACGAACTTTTATCCTTACTATGACCATAAGAGAACAACCCCAGTTCTGACGAAGAAACCTCTATAATCGTCTGTTATTATTAGTAACGGTAGTACTTATAATCGTTTCTTATTAGTAGCAGTGGTAGTAGTTGTAGTATTCATACAAGGAAGAGTTTGAAGATCCCGGTTGTGACGAGAAATGGTTATATTTTAGTCTGAACACATCTACAGTAATGTGAAACCTTCGAATTTTCCATTTGTGGATATTACAACCAAACCAATATTAAAATCATCTTCTACACGTTATTATTACTTTAAATTATTTAAAGAACGGCCTGTTGAAAAAAAATAAACTATTTAGCTACAGCTGCAACATGCAAATTAAAATATTTCAAAAGTTTAATATCCTTATGATCTTTACAAAGACCCCATAATCCTGGCATTTTCAATAGAAATCCGAGACTCCACACAGGCGGTGCGTTACAAGACCAGGTCTTTACCCAGTTGTCCAAAGATGAATGTAAAAGGGGGGAAAGAAATATTTTGCTTTGATGCCATAGGTGTAAGAGACAAAGGCACGGGATTATGTCACCGCATCAGCTTTAAGACTCCAGATTAAAAATGGGTTATGTAAATCACGTAAAAGCACGCAGATGGCTCGCTAATGTATAATCAAGAAGGCGAGAAATGACGGTAATCAACTCCGAGGTCTTTAAAAGCACTTTAATCGCATTACGGAGAATCTGTGTTCGGAGAGTTGTGTGGAAGGGAGGCTGGTATAAGGCATGTGAGTGGGAAGGGTGGCTGGTGGGTGGAAGGGAATGGAGGTGGATGGGAGTGTGGGGAAGGCCTGGTGAGTGGCATATATGTAGGGCAGACAAGCGGAGGAGTCGGGGTGCGGGGGACATGGTGCCGGCCTGCTGAGGATTCCTTTATGAGAAAATCTCGCTCACGGCTTTCATGTAGTCCGCCACGTCCTCCTGTTGGTCTGTGGGGTATGGAGGACAGGCATGTAGACGGAATAAAGCAAATGTGCTATGATAGGGGCCGCGAGGAGTTAAAGGGCAGACACTTGAAGGAGTAGGCGTGCGGTTTTTTGTGAGGTGTGTGAGGCAGTGGTACGCGTGTGAGGAGGGGAGGGAAAGAATGTACTTAAAGGTAGGCAAGTATCTGCAAGAAAGGGGTTAGGCATGTGGAGAGAAAAGCTTCTCCTATTTTGTTAACCCATCTCCATAAAATTAAACCACCCTTCGTTTCTCTCTCTCTCTCTCTCTCTCTCTCTCTCTATCTATCAATCAATCTATTTATCTCTCTCCCAGACCTCTGTTCCCTAAAATTATTTGCATCTAGAGTATCTTACTATCTTTAAGTTCTTTCTTTAGTTCCTCTCTTCTTTCTGCCCACCAGACGTAATCCTCTTTCATCTGTCTTCTATCTCGTACATCTAACTCGTCTTCATCGCTTCTTGATTGTCCCTATCCTTCTACGTCTTCTCGTATTGTGTTGTTCTTCCTTCTCTAACTTTCACCATCCTCGTCCCTTCCCTGCCCCATCTTGCTGTCCCTCGTCCGCCCAGTTACAAGAGCATAGTCCACATTCCTCAAGATTAGTGACCATTAAGGGTCAGTTTTTTTTTTTCTTTTTTACAAAAGCACCTCGCCAAGCCTCCTTCCCGAGGACCTCACCAACCCTCCATCACCAGCAGCTCACGAACCCTCCTTCACCAGGATCTCACCAAACCATCACCAGTATATCGCCAACCTTCCTTCACTTATTCTCGCGTGTTCATTAGCCGCTCACTTAACTCGGTGCGTCTCAGTCTTGGACGAACGACTGATGGCTTAATTGCTCCAGTTTCTTCTTTTTGATGCGTCAAACGGGCGTCATTTCTCGCCTGACTAACGCAGCTCTTTGTGATTATGGAGTTTTAGGTTCAGCCTCACTAGTGGTCGCGTTGTCGGGGCTTTTTAAGATACGAACAGGGTCGGCCCGACATTTTCTTTTTTTTTTAAGTCGGACGGTAATCGTATAACCTGGGAGAGTAGTTAGGTGGAAGGGGTAGCGCCAGGAGGTTTGGGGGGTGGAGGATGCCAGAGGGCGATGGTTCACAGAAAAGGGATGTAGTCAGGGGGGTTGAGAGGTAATTAGAAAGCAAGAGGAGTGCATGTTAGGGAATGAGAAGGGAGAGGGTTACATGCCTTGTGGGAAAGAGAGGGAGAGGAGGACACACCAAGAGAGGCAAGTTGGAATTATGGGGAGAGAGTGAGGGATGCTATGGCCTGAGGTGCAACACGGGGCCTGGTACTTCATTATTTATCGGGTGCTGATGGCGATGGTGAATCCCCCCCCCCCCCACTTCCCATCTTCCTTCCTTCCCATGTTTCTCTTACCCGCCTTCCCATATGAATTTCTCTCCCTTCCTCCGCGGTTCTTTGTTTACCTCCTAAATGCCTCCTCAGTCTCATGTCTACATGCTTATCCTTGCCCCTCTCTCTGCCTGTTGTTCCCTCAACCTTCCCTGTGATGCACGAGGAAGCAAAATCATCACCACGGTGTGTCGGAATCTCCGGCCCAGGAACCCCTCCGTGCCAGAGTACCTTCTCAAACTGAATTATACCAGATAAAAGCACTACCCCATCCTCTGTTCTCCACGAGTATAAAACCTGCTGGGGTAAAGGTGAGGCGAGGTTAGGCGTTCATTGTACCGAAATACGAGAAACTAGAGAATATGCTTTCGAGTGAGTTTACTCACTTTAAGTCGGTGTTCACTTTTGTGTGTCGTGCTCAAGAATCATACCGCTCTGATCAGCGGTTGTACCGTCGTGCTCATTGTACCGTCGTTCTCAAGAGTCTCACCATTTGAGCTCATGGATCGTACCGCCGTCGTGCTCGAGGATCGTACCGCTACGTGCTCAAGGAGTTAACCAACCCAGCCCCTGGCACAACACAGGGTTTATACGTGAAAAAGAAAAATTAATATAACTCCTGCGAGTTTTTCCCCAGAACTGGATAGGCAACGTCGGGAATTTCGTCCCCCTCTTTATACCCTGGTTCTTGATGGCTCATTTCGTTTTTTTTTTCCCCTCCCTAGATTTGATTTCATGCTTGATTACGTTCTGTATTTTTCAGTGATTGGATCCCCGGTAATTAAGGAATCCCAAAATATGTTTAATTCTCAGAAGAAAAAATACAAGTATTTAAATTACCGACGAGATCGACCGCTGTTGCCCAACCCACGTAGATATTATGTACAAAATCTCTGACGTTCAGTTCAAGAGCTCAGTAATTTATTGCTCAGCTGTGTAACCCTCATATATCCAACACACGAAATCTGGGGTCAGACCTGCTCTGTCGGGAAAGGTGTTACTCATAACCTTGTAATGCTCATCCCCCTGCTAATTGGCAGATAACTGTGTTACGTTAACTGCCAAGTTCTGTTACAGTTTAGTTACAAGACTTTGTGAATAACTGGTGCAGTTGAGTTGTGTAAAAAAAGACGTATGCTTGTAAATGCGTTACCAAAACTACGCTTTCAGTTATTTCAAACAGCTATAACAAAAGACCTATGCTGATTGCAGACACTTCTGAGTTGTGAATATAGCCGAGGTACAAAACATTATCGTTATTAAAGATGAGTTACAAAAGACTTCGACAATCACCAGCAAAGTTTATTTATATAGAATTATGTTTGTAGAAAAAAAGAAGAGTCCAATTTCACAGCAAACACGGCCACATAGAGCACATCTGTTGTCTCTTTAGCTTGTGCGGAAAACAGTTTTCACACTTTTCATGTAATATTGTTTCAATTATTTTGAAATCTCTGTACGACTCGTTTTACGTAACAAGTCGTCATTGCTGTGTTTTATCTCCCCTATTTTGTCCTATGTTCCCAATTTAAGTATGGTACTTCTAAAACATGTTGTAAGGACGGTTGTTAATAAAATTCATTATCATTATTATTATTATTATTATTATTATTATTATTAAGCGTTATTACGATATTCTCAAAATTTCATTGGTATTTTCTTTTAGCAGCCTTCATTTCCGTATTGTATCTTCCCATTATGTAATGCCTTCTCTTGTTTCTGTTTAATTTTTCCTCTTTCGTCCGTTCAGCACAGAGTTCATACCCATATCCCGTGGTTTCCGGCACACGCTTAGGCCTCTCCTCACCCAACATCATCCTGCATCCTGTCCTCTCTTCTTGACCCAACACCTCTTTTCCCTTCGCTTACCCTGCACTCTTGGGTTGACCGTCATCCCTCAGCTACCCCAATCCTAGGGCATTCCCGCTGTCACCGTCACTCCACAATTGCCCCGCAGCCTCCCTTGCACTCCCATGGTCACTGTTATCCCCCATCCCCACAATACTCCAGTGTTCCACTCTAATTGCAGTCCCTTTCCTTACTATATGTATGTCTTTACCTGCACTCTACATTTGTCTTGTTTCCTCTAACTATTATATCTACGTCCTTTCCATGTGTCGTAGTTAATCGTTCACTGCCAGCGTACGCACACCTCTTCCTCCTCTTTACACCTGTCTCCTCCCTTCCCGCCATCTCTCCTTATACGTCTTCTGTTCTCCTCCCGCCTCTCCTCCCCCTTCGGTAACTTAGCGTGGACCCGACATGCTTGATATCCCTGGATTCCCGACCACATATGGAGTTCCCCGCCGACTCGAACCAGATCACTTTACACGAGATTAACCCTTGACACCCGCGACCACGGATCTTGGAAATTCCTGAATGCCACTCCAGACGCCCTCGCCCCACGGCGGATCCTGTGCGCGTGTCAGCTTAGGAGTTACTCCAAGTGGGAGACATATAAGCAGGTGGTATTGGACAAAGCATTATGGGCTTCAAGTGGACTGTTGCCTCTAAGCTGTTGTAGTAAGGATAATGGGAAATTCCTGCTCTGCAGTTGGGGCAGATACTGTTATCTGAGAGAGGAAATGTGGTTACCCTTAATGCTTTTCTTATTTTTCCCCATCTTTATGCTGTGTGATGCTGCCATCTTGTCTTCTAGGTTGCTGTTAGGATCTATTTTGGTTGAGGGTGAAGTAAAGAATGAGGTTCGAAAGATAATGGGTGAGTTTATATGTTAAAGAAAGATAATTCTCTGTCGCGAGATTAGTTTTTACTTTCTAAGGCACTAAACGACGCTACAGCTGCCCGAAATCTGCAGTTCTATTTTCTTCTACAAATACGCACGAAAATTTTAGTATGTATGTTCTTATCTGTATCGTACAGCGAATTGATACATGTACGAAAAACAGAGTTAGGAAGGTATTTATTTTATAGACGACGTAAGTGTATGTTATTTACAATTCGCTTTTCTAAGTACCCGGGTGGCTAGACTGCCCTATACCCATAATACCCATTAACCAAGACTCCCTCACCTTTTGCTGTTCCCACAGGCGAGGTGCTGTCAGAGCTGCGAGTGTGGGCCAACGGGACGTGGCGCCAGGACCTGCCTTGGGGAGGTTACGCCCGTGCCCTCGCCTCCGCCTCCTCCCCGCTGCTGGAGGTGTCCCTGCCCACCCAGGCCAGCCTCTTGCCGGCGATACACCGCTACGAAGTGGCCCTGGCCCCCGGCCCTCCCAACACCCTCACCATCAGCTACGGCGTGGGCGATCGTCGGCGGCAGGAGCGCGTGGTGGAGACGGTGCTGCTGGTGAGGACCGCATCTTCTGTTAATGAAATAAAGAAAACGTAGAATAAATTGAACCACAGGATCACGCTGTCATTTATAACGTATTCTAGTAACGATGATGATGAACGTTATATCTCACAAATCATGACTGTAGTGTTTCGTGTTGGAAGCAGGTACTGAACGCGTCTCGTGTTCGTGTTCACAGGTGAACGGTTCCCGGGTTCTGCGACGGGCATGGGACGGAACGACTCGGACGGAGTCGCTGACGGACGGGGCGAGCCAGCCTCTGCTTCGGCTGACCTACGACCACAACGGCCACCCTACCTCCCTCACCCTGGGCGACCACCTCTCCTCCCTCAACGTCACTTACGACAGGTCAGTAGTCTCCCTCCTGCGTCATTGAAGAGTCTTGCTATGTCACTTGTGTGTTACTTTATTCCCTGACAATAATAAATGTGGCAGTATGATCGTTTTCCTGTCATGATCATGGCAAAGAAGACCGCCTCCTCCCTCTGCAGTATCTCCCTGTCGGCCTTTGTATACCGTAGCGTTAATCCCTCCAACTGCTTTCTGCTGTTCCCAGTATTATAATTTTCTTCTTGACAAGAGTACTACTCTCTCTATTTATTCATCTCTCAGAGTTCAAAGATTCATTATTGTAGGGATCATTGACAAAATTCGTTTCAAGTCCGTAGCCAACAAGTAAAGAAACCCCACCTGTCGAGGCTTCCCAGGATAACGAATTCGTTACTTCGATGTGTTTTCTGCTTCCAAATGGGTAGAGGTTTGCCTCTTCAGATCCAGGAAGTAGCGTTAAGCCGTCGCTTCCCTTTTGGCCCATATCCTGAAGGTGACAGTCAGTATCAGCCGAGAACGGTAAATACTGACATACAAAACAATAAAGTTTAGAGAAAGTGGGAGGATATTTTTACCATCATACGCCATTCTCTTCCTCATCTTGTGACCTCAGAACCCGTTGTCAGGTGTGGAGAATGGTAGACGACCCAGCTTAAAAATGACATCAAAGTTTCATGAAGAAATAAAAAAAATGGGTGGGGTTAGGAAGGATGTAGAATGGATATTCTCTACCACATTTATGAAGGCATACTTTTTTTTATCGATTATTTTCGACGTAATTTCATTCATTAACTCGAGTGACGAAAAATATACTGATAAGTTATGAACATTTTTGTTTCGGATCATTGCTAAAGAAAACTTCTGTTAGTCATTTTTTCCTGTTATAAGTTTGATGAGTTCGTGTATATTTAAGCTTTAGACCACTTCGGCTGAAGTTTTATAAACGAGGGCTGCATTTTCCACTTTCCAGGTATTAATGCAAAAAAAAAAAAAAAAATATTGGGGCCAAGGGATTTAAACGTGGATTTCGTTTCAGTAATTCTCTCCTGTGTGTATTCATAAACCAACTGAATTTCAGTTTGGGTAGTTTTAAGCAATTTATTCAAGTTTTACGTTAACAGTGTTTTAAGAAAAGCTCGTTTCGACGATAGAAAATAGTTTTCTCACATTTACCTTAGACGAAGTCCCACGCGTTCTATTAAGAACACCATCCTATCAACAAGTCCGTATGACCGGTATTAGAGTTTCAACCCGTCCATTCATAATGTTTTCTCTTTGTTTTTGACGCCAAACGGTTTTCATCTGGCGAATAAAACTTTCACAGCACACTGACATTAGGAACCAAAGTCCTCAAATAGAGTTTAATCTTTCTGGGCCACAGGGAATCCCGTAAAGCAAGCGCCTGCCCTTCACCACTGACTTTAGACGCTGGTGCATTTGGCGAGGAATCATTTTTTCCCTGCAGAGAGCAAGATTTTAAAGCGATTTATTTACTCTTAAGATTTCCAAGACTTCACTGGCCAACAGGGCTTCACGGCAAAGCGGTATATGAAGGCTTTGGGAATTGTAATTCGAAGCTTCACGGAAATGTGGATCGAGCGTTTCGAGGAACAGTTACCTAAGCGGCCCCAGACCCGCTGTATTAGTCATGCGTTCCCGTCCCCAAACAGAGATCACACAAAATATTCCCTGAGGGCAGCGAGGTAGTGTGTGTGTGTGTGTGTGTGTGTGTGTGTGGCTGGAGGCTTGAAACTGGACTCTCTCCCGAAGGCAGAACCTATGGTAAAGGGCATCGTCTGTTGGTCGTAAATGTTATTTTTCTCACGTAGATTCAGTAAGACGCGAAACCATTTCAACGCGTCCGAATCTCTCTCTCTCTCTCTCTCTCTCTCTCTCTCTCTCTCTCTCTCTCCCCACCC
>JAYMFT010009135.1:0-16964 GCA_038088735.1 Panulirus argus
TATATATATATCATGTTGGCTTTCTGTGTTAGACCAACAGTAGCTCCCGACTTACCCTCTTGAGCACGAAGGGGCCGCCGAATTCATGGATTTTTCTTCTGGCTAGAGCTAGGCTATCTTATTGAATTTTAGGCAGGGGCTACCCCAGAGCGGGTCTCCCACTGCATGGGCTACCCTTGGGGCGTGCCTGGGTAAGGGCCCCGCTGAAAGGGAGGGCAGGCGGCAGGCGGTACGATCCTCGGGACTGGATGCGCTGACTCCCATCTGATCCTTAAGGGTCGAGCGTAAAGGTCACTTCATCGTACCCAAGGGCCGCACCGTCGCTGCGGGAGGACGTGTGCACTAGAAGGTCCATACCTCGTCAGGTCTCTTCTCGTGTGCACCAGAGCTCAACAAGGGCTTACAGACACTTGCCTAACGCAGCAGCGTAGTCAATGGCTGACTTCCATATCATTATCATTCAACCTCAAGGAACTCCTCTCCTGAAGCTTTCAAGCTAGGCTACAATCAGTAGCAGGGACAAGATGGATGGACTCCTTTGAAGCGAGAAGTTCTATGACGAGAGTGTACCCTGTCTCGTTAACTAACGACGATACAGCTTCGCAAAACGTGACTTTTTGCTCGCGGTGTAACCTCCAGCAGGAGTCCGGTAACACCCCTGGTTCCCACATGAAAGCAGATCGTGATGGAAATGAAAAAACCAGAGAAAGAAATGAAAGAGAGATAGGTTTTACATACTGTGGTATTACATAATATGTACTTCTCAATTATTATTAGAAATAGATCAAGAGCTGGCAGCAATCAAACAGAACATATACATAAATAACAGAGCATGAAATATTCCTAGTCTTATGAACGTGTGCAAGAATCGTAAAGTACGTTACAACAGCGGTTATGTTACTTAAGCAAGGATGTTACTTCACTGTTTATGTTTATGTGTCAGTTAGAGTACTCATTAAACTGATGTAAAAGCCTCATAAATGAAATCAACAAGGACTAATTACTTTTAAGCAGAGGCTGTCATTCCTCTTAATCATGATATACTTGGATAAGAAGTGGACTGAGTTACTGGTTCTGATGACTAGAGTACTGCGTTACCAAAACAAGCATGCGACCCTGACGGCAGGGGTGAGGGAGGTACCTCAGTAAGGAGGTTCTGTCCGGACACGTGAGGAGGTTGGAGGAGTCTCGACGGTCTGACGGGAAGGGACTCAAGTCGCCCAGGGAGATTCCACTTAATTTTCTGGCAACGGCGATAGGCACGTCGGGCTCAGCGGCAGCGGGGTCGTCGATGGGGTGCGACCCACAGAAGGAAGTCTCCAGCAGCATGCACGACGGCGACGGTGACCGTCCGCCCATCGAACCCGCGTCTGACCCCAAAGACGACAGGCGACTCCTGCGCCCCGGTTGCGGAGGCAGCAAGAAGTCCGCCCAGTTGTCCGGGATGGGTGATCTCCGCTCCATCATGGCCGGTTCAGACGACAACGACGATAAACGGTTGATACAGTCGTTCACTGGGGCTAATAACCGCTCCAGATCGGAGTTCTCATAGTCATCCCCTTCCTTCCCTTCTTTTTTGATCTCTTCAAGTCTTTCCCTGACGGTTGTGAGGTCTTCGCTCGACGACGGGCTGGTGGGTTTGTCGCTGTCTGACGACCGGTCGGAGCTATCGGCTTTGTCAGGTGTGGATGCCTCAGAGTGCGCACGCTCGAAATCGTGCTCTGGCTGGGTTAACGGCTCGGGGAAAGATGGAGGTAACTTCCGAGTCGGAGTAAATTCTTGATCCTCTAGCTTCTCTTGTTGCGTCCGTTCTTCGTCTCGCTGTAGCTGGGTCTGATCTTGCACGTCCTTATGTCTCTGTTGTGCTTGATGCCTGGGAGGAACTGTTTTGATTTGGCGCACCGGTTTCAGCACCACATCAGGCATCTCATCGAAATTGATCCAGCTCTTCACTTGGTCTGGTTGAAGACCTTGGGTTGGGGAAGCGTCCAGCGATGCGGTAGGTTCGGGCGCCGCTACCGGAGATCGAGAGGGAGACCGAACTTTGGGCGGTAGAGGAGGAGGCTTGTCATCTGAAGCCTGCTTACTCTTGTCCTTGTATTGTCTCCGCAGTGTTCTTGGACTCCGCAAGCCCTCCTGACAGAAGTCTTCCCAGCTCATTGAGCTCTGTCGTTTTGGACTACGAGTTGGTAGCACCTTGACTGGTCCTGCTTGTGGAATACTGATCATCATCTTGTCACTGTCTCCCTCTGGCGTGCCAGGTACAGGTCTGTACTCCTCGAGGCGTCCCGGTAATAGCGGCGTAGTGCTACGGGGTCTGTCAATGGAATGAGTCGGTTGCATCTTTGCGGGGCGCTCTTTGACAGGGATCATGGGGGCCGCTAAGGGACGTTCCATAGGCAAGGTAGTGGGTACGTACGGAAGTTCGCCATCCTCAATTGAATCCTGGGATACCAGGCCTTTGTTTTCTACATCGGGGGACTCCAGTTCACCCTCATTCCCCTGTTGTTGTCTTGCTTTGTTCTTGAGGTACTCGATTTCTGACTCGCGTTCTGACTCTGACCGTGAGTCGAGATCGGCCACCTGATCCTGCGCCGGAGCTTCTAGGGTCACCTCGGCTTCACTTGTGCGATCTCTTTGTTTGGGAGGTAAGCTGGGTTTCTCAATGCGTATGATCTTGATCTCATTATCTTTAACGTCACTGGGAATACTGGGAGGTGGAGGAGAAGGCTGGCTAGGTTTATCAAACACTTCATCTTCTATTATATCTCTTTTATCTGTCAAGCCGTTTTCTTTAATTTCTTCTACTATAGTCTTTTCACCACTTGGTTTAGTGTCTGCGGTGTTCATTATAGAGGAGAGTTCGTTATAGGAGCTGTCCCTGGAGCTGGCAATAGCGTCTGTCCTGGGAATTTCCTCTTCCACAGGAGTCGGGGCTGCCGGCACCAGATCCTTTATCGCTCTGTTCACCTCACTCTCCTGACGTATCAGACCGAACGTCGAAGATTGGTATTTGCCATCGTCATTGAACGTAAACTCAACGTTCGTAATGGCTTCACTAAGTTTGCTGTCAGTGGAGGCGGTGCGAGTGTCAGCGGCAACTTTACCTTTGTCAGCGTCAGATTTCTTTTTAGTCTTCGGCCTGAAGATGGAGAGGACTGTTCTCCTGTCGTGGGTGTCGTCCTCGAGATCTCTTTCCCGGCTTTTACTTCGACTGCGAGACCGACTTCTCGACCGGAATTCTTTCTTCGCAGACTTAATGAATTGGCTGAAGGGACTCTTGCGGCCGCTGGAACCAGGGGAGTCGGGAGTGACGGGGCTTAACGCGGAGCTGTCAGATTTACGGAACAGGTTTGTAAAGGAACTTTTTCTTGAGACTGATGGCGATGACGAGCCACTCTCCACTTCGTCTCTGGTTCTTCGTCTCCTTGATGCTCTGGGCGAGGCAGAGGGTGTGGTCGAGAAAGAGCGAGCGTTCTGGTACTCCGGAGTGGTCGTGGTAGTGCTGGCGGCCGAAGAGGTCACAGAGGGTGCTGGCGATCGAGGGAGATCCTTCAGGTCTGGAACCTGAGGCACAGGAACTTTCTTAGGCATCCTTGGAGACCGCGGAGATGACTGTGATGAGAGTGGCTGTCGCTGCTGTTGTTGCTGATCTTGGTCTGGTAGTTGCGTGTGTTCGGTTCGTAGAGGAGATTTAGGAGGAAGCACTGATGGCTGCTCTCTGGGAGGTTCCGGAATGGCAGTGGTGATATGTTGTTCCTCTTTAAATGAAGGTTTTTCCGTTATGGCGTTGACCTCAACCTGTGTGGGAAGAGGTTTTTCTTTAAGAACAGAGGCCACCACCGTCGCAGGAGGCGGTGCTGATTTGATGACAGGAACCTCCACTTTCGTGATGAGTGCAGCTTCTACCGCTGACACATCCTCCAGCCTGGGTCTTGGTGATGTAGCTGGCGAACGAAATATATCTGGTGGTCGCGCCTCCATTGGAGATTTTACTCGTTCTATAGATTCAATTGTGAAGTCCATTATCTTTGTAGTGCTAACTGGCGGGTCTTCCAAATCAATGCTCGGTTGCTGAATGGGACGATTACCGCAGAAAGAAGTCTCTAAAAGCATTCGATGTGGAGAGGGAGATCGCCGCGCTGAGCCGATAGAACCTAGAGAGGAGAGCCTACTGGAGTGGCCGCTAGTGACAGGGAGGAGTCCATCGCTGATCACTGAGGAGGAGGAACCTTTCCGGTTGAGCTCAGCAACACGGAGAGCTTCCTCCCGTCTCTCCAACTCTGCTAACTTGGTTGCACGTTCTCTTCTGCGTCGCTGTTGCTCCTCCTCATCAGCGTCCAACTCCTCAGTGCTCGAATGTAAGTCTGCGGCCATGTTTTCACAATAGTCAGATTTGGCGTAACCCGAAAACAATTCCTTTTCTGGTGTCGACTCTTTCGAGTCTGTCTCGTGAGGCGAGGAAGACGATGCTGCTGAAACACGAATCCTGGGAGAGGCAGGCACGGTGAGTGCGGCCGTCGCTACGGGGGTGACGGGCGTGGTCGCGCCTGAAGTCTCTTCACCAATTTCTGGAAGCTGAGTCCGTTCTTCTGGGCTAGAGTCCGACGTGGTTTTGTCCATGCTGAGGTCCTCAAAGGAGGCAAGGGGCGCGGGGCCCATCCGCCGCTGCCGGGACGGGAAGCTGGACACCCGCTGCCGCCCCGCGTCCGAGAGACTGCGCTTTCCGGAGTCTATGGCGACGGACGCGGGGTGGCTGCGGGTGCCGGTGCTGCTGCCGCTGCTGCTGCAGCTGCCAGGGGTTGTGGCGGTGGTGGTGGTTTTGTTGGTGGTGGTGGTGGTGGCCATGGCGGAGGTGTGTGGGTGTGGGCTGGGGGTGCGTCATGTGCAGGGGTGCGGGCGTCACGTCTTGGCAGCGGGCGGGCCGTCCCGCTTGATTACAGTCTCAGCTCCACCACTGCCGGCGCTCTGCCTCCTGCCGGGACAAGGAGAGGAGTCAGTAACTAACAAGGACAATGATACAATGATTAGCAACGACACATGGTAACTGATGCAATAACTAGCAAGGACATGTGCTAATGACACAGTGATTAGCAAGAACATGCGGTAGCGATATAGTGCCTAACAAAGACATATAGTATGATATTAGTTAATGCCTAACATGGTTGCATGGTAGTGACATAATTCCTAAGAAAGATACATGGTTATAATGCAGTAACAAGAATACATTTAGTGGTATGTAACTAACGAGGACACATAATAATGATACATTAGCTAACAAGGACACATGGTGATGATACAGTAACTAACAAGGACACAGGGTGATGGTACGGTACCAAAAGAACTGGTAATAATCCACCAACATCAGAGACGCTCATCACCGTCTCCCAAAAACTCGAGGAGCAAAACATAAACTTCCCAGATGAGCCACTCCAGATATCCAAGTTCACCGCCGCCTGTGGTATCGTTTTTGAATACATTCAAGGAATCAGTGGCTGGGGGGTAGCGAGGATAATCGTGAGCTGAGAGAGTACGCTTAGGGTAAGGACAGTCCATGGCAATCTGTGAATATGGAGGTTGTGACGCCTGTGTTTAGTGGGTAGAATATTTCAGTAAGAGGTGAAGAGTTCAAGCACCGTCATCAGTGCCTGACAGGTTTCTGAGTCAAGTCTCATAATCAAAATCTTAAACCTCAAAATCGACAGTTGAGAGTATCATTAGAGGTTAACGCAGTCGATAAACAATGCATCTGCTATAACTGTTCTACCACAGCATCATCGGTTGATTATTCCATTCCATGGTTTCTCATCAATTGCTTTACTCATGGGTGGTTCTGCCGTGGTTCATTGTATTCTGTACCCGTGATTGGCCCGGCTCTCTGTGTCTGACTGCACTGTCAAGCCCACCTGAAGAAGATCTGCAAGACTCTCACGGGGGAAGAAAGCGACCACGGAGACAGTGATGAATGGTACCATAAGGACTGTACAATGTCAGGCGGGAAGATGGTATAGAGAAGAACATGAAGGAAATATGAGTGATAGTCAGTAAGATTCCTGTTTGTCTCAGTAAAGACGCGATATTATCTCTGCCAAGTGATAATCAGTACGATACTTTTTCTCAACGAACTGACAGAAAGTAACATATCCAGAATCTCTCAGTGAAGATATAATAAGTAATGGTATTATCTCAGTAAGATTATGATAAAATATTATCTCTCAATCAAGTCATGATAAGAAAGCTGTTATGCAGCTCTAACTTAAGCAAGTATAAGTGTCATCTCTTCTCAGTCGATTGATAGTCTGTAAGAGATTATATTATCTCTCGGTCACGAAATACTCTGCGAAATACTAATCTTCTCTCAGTACGGTGATTAAAATACAGGACGTTAAGGAACTCTTTTTCTTGATTACAAGATGCTCATAACCTCTCAGTTATGTTGATTACAAAACACGAGATGGCACAGCAGCAACGAGCATCCTTGAGACACAGACGGCAGCACCAGAGACGAGGCTTGAGGAGACAGGATTAGAGTGTGGTGAGACGGAGGGAGAGAGACGCGAATTTACTGGACTGGAGCAAGCCATAAAACTCCCGGCCATTACCTCCACACTGCTACCTTGGGAGACACACTACACCCCGGAAGTTCGTTCGTCTTCTCTCTCTCCATTAAAACATCCCCAGGTGCCGTCCACATCTGGGGGAGGCTGGATCATCAGATCCCCCCAAAAAATCGCATTTCCCCGTCATTAAATCACCCCATATATGACCACATGCAGGGAACGCATACTAGACCTCCACAGACTAATATTCCCCCGTTAAAACATTTTAGACTGTCAGACTTAGGAAAAAAAACACGGCTGGGTATAATATTTTTTAGACCGCCAGAAGGCCTTTGATCCTGACCCCCGAGGGACTGGTGATGAGACTAGACATCCAGCCTGGGGCCAGAGGAGGGCTGCTCAGATGGAGTGACAGCTGCCTTACCGGTGGGGAACAGAAGAAAACATGTCATGGCAGCACTTCTGGGCCAGGGTGACATATGGGTACCTCAAGATTAAGTGGTGGGAACCATTACTATTTCCGATCCACGTAAATGACTAACCAAAAGATCTGGAATCATACCTGAATATGTTTGCTGATGATGACCAGACTATGAGAGAAGTGCGAAGGAACAAGGACTTCTCTATACTGCAAAATAACTTAGACATAACGCGGTAGTGATCGGACAAATGGCTAATTAGATTTGACTTTGGAAAATTCAGTCATACTGATGGGAAGTTGTTTGAACAGACCAGACGTCGAGTGTCCTGATGGAGGGTAATACATTACAGGAATCGTACTGAGGGAGACCCGGTGACCGAAAGCATGCCACACGTGTCATCGACCATCATATGAGAACGATCTCGTCAAAATTACTTTCAGATTCATTGATTTCGAGAAGCTTAGAACGTGCACTCGTTCTCACCTGGGGAGCCCGCCAGAGCTGCCGGATATGGTCCAAAAGGAATGTAACGATGTACCAGACCAGAGCGGAATGACCTGCGAGGAGAGGAGGATAACCCTAGACCTGTCCACCTCAAAAAGAAGAATAAAGGAAAACGATACTTATATAGATTCACATATGGTCATGACAACGTAAACCTAGAACAGTCCTTGATGTTAAAGGAGTCCAAAACAAGAGACGACTGAAAGTGAAACAAGAGAAATGTACGGAAGGACAGGAAGACGCGTTTCTTCAGCAAATGAGAGCTGGGGACATGGGGCACAAGATATTCGAAGAGGAACTACATGCGAACACCAATGGAAGATTCACACTCCTGTATGATACAAGACGGAAGCATAATAGGTGGATTAGTACCACAAGAGTGCAAATCTTCCACTTCCCCATATGCACACAAATAGGTAACAACACCTGGCTATCCTGGTAGCAAAGGGGACGCAGACCAAACCTCAATGAACTCGTATGCTTCCTTCCCTCACATTAGAAAGCAATGCACCGAAATCACAGCTCAATATCCACAACCAGGCCCCACAGACCTTTCCATGGTTTACCCGGACGCTTCACATGCCCTGGTTCAGTCCACTGACAGCACGTCGCCTCCTGTATAACATCAGGTTACGTCCACTTCCATGACTTTTTGGAGCATGTTATACATCCCTCTCATCAGAGAAGAGCAGTTCTAATACATCAGAGAAGAACAATTCTACCCCATCCAAGATGAACAGTTCTAACCCACCGCAGAACAGTTCTAACCCACCGGAGAAGAACACTTCTAACCCATCGGAGATGAACAGTTTTAACCCACTGTTCTGGTCCAGCAAAATACATTAGAGGAGACTGGCTCTAGTACCGAGGTCATCATCTTGAGAACGGTGGTACGGCGCTCGGGTGCGATGGCCTGGCCCTTTACCTGACCTTTTAATGCCAGGCCGCCATATCCCATGGTTATATACGGTCGTGCTCAAAGACCGCATAAGACTGTGTTCAAAAGTCGAACCTCCGTGCTCAAGGGTCACATCACCGTGCTCTAGGGTCGTAGCATCGTGCTCAAGGGTCATACCGTCTGGCCCGCCGGTGCTGAGTAACTTGAATGGAACCCTTCTATGAACAGGAGCGAGCGATGTAAACACCACCGAACACACTTAGGAACCCACGCCATTGTGTGCCCTCACGACAAACCAGACTCTCGTTCCCAGAGGCCAGATATCATGCACTTAGAATTCTGAGTGTATTGTGATCTCTTGTGAGTTCACTCAGAGCGTATGTAAAGAAACGCAGATGAAAATACTGAGATTTGCGAAACATTTATGACAGGAAAATACAGAGTTCTGTTTGATGTGTCTTATGCTCAGTGCAGAGGCTGGGTGTGGGGCGTGGGCTGTGAGAGTAGTGGCAGGTAGACTGTGTGGTGTCTCTTGCCTCAAAAAAGAGGTCAGATGGAGTCTAGGTGGCCTGTGTCATGCATTTACCTCAAAGCAGAGGCAAAATGGGGTCAAGGTGGCCTATGTCGTGCCTTTACCTCAGAGCTTACGATAGAGGTCATACAAAGCCCATGTGACCCATGCTGTGTCTTCAGCTGACAACAGAGACGCGGAGTGTCAGCTTTAACGCCAGTGGGCCCGCAGTGGGGCCAGCCCTCCTGCCCTGGCTACAGTTCCTGCTCTTGTTCTATTCTTGTGCATTTATCCTTTACAGGAACAACAATAGCCGTAGCAGGTAGCAGGCTTTACGGAGCAGCACGCAACAACAACTCTTCCCTCAGAGCAGCAGCTGTGTGCAGCAGGTAGCATATCTAAGGAAGAGCAGTAACTACAGCAGTAGCAGTCGCAACAGTAAGTAGCAGATCCAAGCAGCAGCAAAGGCAGCAGATGTATGTAGCAGGCAGCAGATCTAAGCAGCAGCAGATGTACACAGTAGAAAGGAAAAAAAATCTGAATAACGAAACTGCTCGAAAGTCCCCAAACGAAAAACATTATATAACCGACCATAACGGCCAACGTCCGTGTTCTAGACATAGTTCACTAAAGTTCTGGCATAAGAATGTTCCATACGGAACTAATGGGTGATGCTCGTGTTCTCCGTTAATGTTCTCCAAAGTTCTACCATTACCGTTCGTTCCATACAGCACCAAGCACGTAATCAGTACGACAGATAATAATAAGAAAAGTATACACTGCATCGCTCTTTGACACACACACACAGACACACACACACACACAGAACACCATAGCTGGAACAACACACAGTGTGTAATTACCTATTTGTAATGACCTATCATATCACAGGGAGGGCGTTTTACGCTCGTGGTCCCGGCCTCATCTCTTGAATATCCTCTACTGTCATACAGTCTTTCAAACTTGTGTATGCTCTCCACGTTTACCACTTCTTTGTTCAGTTTATTCCGTTCACTCAAACCCTCTCACGGTATCAAAAGTTTTTCTTTACATATTCTTTTTATAAAATATCTTGCTTAATCTCATGTTACGACCTCTCGTTCAGTGTAAATGTGTGTGTGTGTGTGTGTGTGTGTGTGTGTGTGTGTCTGTGTGTGTCTGTGTGTGTGTGTCTGTGTGTTTTCCACACTCGTGGGGCCACTTACGGGTCTGATCAAAGGCCAGGCCATCATACCTAAGGGTCGGCCCTCCGTGCTCAGTGATCGTACCGTGTGCTTAAAGGTCATATCGTCGTGCTCAATGGTCATACAGTCGCGCTCAAGGGTCATACCGTCGTGCTCAGAGCCATCAACACAGCCTCAACCCACAGTAGAGAACTCCCACACACACACACACACACACACAGTTACATATAAAAGAAATACTGCGTCCATAAAACAAGCGTGGCATGGAGACCACATATTACTCATGGATGTATTAATCAATCCACTATTACGCACTCCGGCGAATAACATGACGGTCCAGTAAAACTTTCCGTGTCGTTCGCTAATGCTTCCCCGTGTCCAGGACTCTGTTACAGCTGGAACAGCATTCAAGCCTGCTGCTGCAGCATAGTTTAGGACAAACAACACTCATTCTTGCTGCTGCAGCATAGTTTAGAACAAGCAGTATACACTCTTGCTGCTGCAACATACTTTGGGACAAACTATACTCACTAATGCTGCTGCAGCATAATTTAGAACTAACAACACTCAGTCCTGCTCCTACAGCATAGCTTAGGACAAACAGCATACACTTTTGCTGCTGCAACATAGTTTAGGACAAACAACTCACTCCTGCTGCTGCAGCATAATTTAGGACAAACAACACTCACTCCCACTGCAACAGCATATTTTAGGACAAACAACACTCACTGATGCTGTTGCAGCATAGTTTTGGACAAACAACACTCACCCCTGCTACTGCAGCATAGTTTAGGACAAACAACACTTACTCCTGCTGCTGTACGGGGTCGTGACAGCCACCATCACCACTACAGCTGCATCACCAACCCACCAGCGGGCGCACCTGCCCCTGCATCCCTCCTCCCCGTCTGTGTTCAACACCTCACTTTTGCCTCTCGCCCTCCTCTGCTCCGCTCCCTCCCTTCCTGAGCAGAAGTCCTCCCTACCCTCTACTCTCCTATTTTCCCCTCTCATGGGTTCCTCCTTCCCTCATTTACCTCCTAAACACCTAAGGATCCCTCCTCTTCCTTCTTCCCCTCCTTCGGAAGTCCTCCCTTAAAGCAGGAGTTCGAACACCTTCCTGACGATGGAACGCCAAAGGTCCATAAACTCCTCGGACCACAGCAGTGGGGGTGGAATATGCCTCGCCACGTTTATACCTTCAGCGATGTTGGTCCCGCATGGGGAAGGGAGGTGGGCCTGGCTCCCTCGTGCAAGCCCTGCTTTATGGAGTCTGGAGGAGCCAGGGAAGTGGTGGTTACATGCTGGTACAGAGCCAGTTAAGTGATGGTGACATAATGGTACAGCTGCCGATTTATACACAAGATTGAAATCAATATGGCAGTATATATATATATATATATATATATATATATATATATATATATATATATATATATATATATATTCCAGGCTCAAGACAGGATGGAAATATCATTTCTTATTTTTCCATTCCCTGAGATGAATAAATATGGAAATGTTACGATCACTTGGGCTCAATGGCCTAACCCTTGAACACACCGGGCCACTGAGCTCGACGGTACGACCCTTGAACACAATCACATGACCCTTGGGGTCATACGATGACGTGACCTTCTAACGAGAGTTTTAAAGGTCAGGTAAAAAGTTCACTCCGTACGCATGTTTCAGATCCTCAAGGGCCATATCCTTCGTGAGCAAGGATATTTCGTGCCCTATGGTCGACGTACCGTTTACCTGAAGATCCGTACCGTCGTGCTCCAAAAGTTTAATATCCATTATCCTGGCCACCAGAGGCTGTACGAATCCAAAGTCCCTCATCAATATTTCCTCCCGTTGTTTGGAGAGTGTGGGGGAATGTAAACAATCTATTATACCAAGGTGGGAGAGAATGTAGATATAGTCAGTTCAGCTGTAGGGCAAGGGAGTGTGGGAATCTAAATAACCTCTTTTCCTGACGGCGTAAATGGAGGCTGGTGCTCTCCAAGGACCTGTTCTTGTCTAAACCAGGCACTCTGTCACTGGCCTACTTGCAGCTCTGACTCGAAGTTCGATTCTTCTTTCCCTCAGTAGGTTTTATTTTGTTTTACAGTGTTGCGTTAAATGTTACAGAGTCTTGAGTCTACTCCTTGGGCAAACGTAGCCAGGTCTGCTAACCATTAAGAGAATGTGAGTATTCCCAAACGGGTGGGCACATTACCAAGAATGGCCATGTCTCTCATCTTACACACTTTGTTGTGTGATGCGATGCACTTGCTGCACCGTTTTCATTTTCAGTATCATTTGTGTTAAACGAAGCTGCACGCTTATTCATTACTGCTTAAGTTTCTTATAAGAAAATACTTACTTGTCACTTCTGAGGCTTTCAAATATGCTACAAGAAAGCAAAGATATAATATATCAAATTAGGTCTTATTTACTCGTCTGTTAGTCTTTCTTATTTGTTATATAAGGAAATATTCACTTGTCGGTTAGGCATTTCTAATGGAAATTATTCATCATACAAAAAAGCTATGATTCACTTGCTGGTTATTCGTTCCCATTGATTACACAAGAGGAGATTATTCACGTGTCAATTCTTCGCCTTCCTCTCTTTCCTTAATAAAATTCCTTACATTCTTCATTTATGAAACCTCTCACTCCGGCCGGTGTCTCATCGGGGAATGGGCCGAGAGAGGAAGTTTGTTGACATTTTGCAAGTTCCGGGTGTCCATATGACGTCACTGTAAACAACAGCAATGGACGAGGACCGTCGAGAATTGGTACGCTGCACTAGGAATGGCACACTGAACGACGACCATTGTGAAATAGTACACTAGGCGAGGACCGCCATGGAATGCTACAATGGACGATGACCGTCAAGGAATGGCACAGTGGACGTGGGCCCGTGGAATGGTACACCGATCGAAGACCGTCGTGAAACTGTACACTGGACGGGGGAATGACACAGAGGAGAAGAACTGTTGTGGAATGGTACAACGAACGGGGACCACCAAGGAGTTGTACACTAGACAGGGAATTTCATGGAACGGTACACTTTATCCAAGTCTGCTCCACCTACCCTATCTTACATTACCTTAGCTCAGTCTCCCTCCCCACTACCATAACTTCCAGTACATAAACCTCATCTCTTACCTAACGTCCCCTACTTACCCTTACCTTGTCTAACCTTTCCCTGCCAATACTGATTTTACAACACTCTATTTCACCTTAAGTTACCCTTCTATAAACTAACCTAACCCTATTCAACCTACGTCCCTCTGCCCTACCCTATTCTAACCATCCTTACCCTATTCATACAACATAAGAAAGTATCTTAGTAAATCATATCCTGCTTTTCCCTGCCAAGATGCGCTTTACCCATCCTTACCTTACAATAGCCTACCCCAACATACTCTAACCGTCTCTTTTCTACCTTACCCTTGTGCACTCTCCAATCCTCAACCTAGAGTGCCCCACCCTACCCTACGTTAAACAGCCTTATGCTAACAGTAATCTGCTTTACCTTAATTTATGCCAACAATACCATATCCTACCTTAAGTTACCTTTGGGCTTCTATTTTACCTAAACCTGCCTTACCGTACTCCATCATTTACCAAATGTCCCTTGCTCTATACCTTACCCCAACCCAATGAAAACCTCCCTTACCCAGTCTTACCTGCTCTACTCATACGTTAATCAAAATATCATCAAAACCAATTATCAAAATATATTACACAAAACTATGTAAAGATAAGATAAAGATCAGCGTTTGCCTGATATCTCAACACCACGACAGATAAAACTGAATCGTAGGCGAGGGGAATGATCAGAGGAAGATACCGAGAATAAAGTTATACTTTATAGTTTATGGAAACTCTTTAATATACGACTAAAATACGAGGGAAAATGTGATATGATAGAAGAAAGGGGTTTGCAGGCTCAGTCGACCGGGGGACAATAAAGAAGAGACCCCTTCAAAAATCATGAGATTAAGGAAAACAGAAAACGAGGATACAGACGGAGGACTATGACAATAAAGTGCCATCTGGGGAAAGATGTGTTCCTCACAATCTGTGGGAACGACGGTATGACCCTTGATCACGATGGCACGACCCTTGACACAACGGTGCTACCTTCAAAGGTCAGGTCAAAGGTCAAGTGAATTGATGCAGATCTCAGGAAAATATCGATTTCAGACACTTCCAAGTTTCGTAGTCCTGATCATCGCTACTGATGGGTTGAGAGGTAGTCCTGTGCACCGCTGATGGTGGTTTGAGGCAGTCCTGAGCACAGTGGGTTGAGAGGCAGGCCTGAGCACTGGTGCCGGTTGTTTAAGAGACAGTCTTGAGCACCGCTACTGATGGGTTGATAAGAAGTCCTGAGCACAGCTATTGATGGTTGAGAGTTAGTCCTGAGCAACACTGCTGAAGGGTTTGAGTGGTAGTCCTGAGCCCCGTTACTGGTGAATTGAGAGACAGTCCTGAACACCGCTAGTGGCGGATTGGAAGGCAGCCCTGAACATTGCTACCGGCGGGTGGTTGAGAGGCAGTCCTGAGAGAGAGAGAGAGAGAGAGAGAGAGAGAGAGAGAGAGAGAGAGAGGGAGGGGGGGGGGGGGCAGCGGTGTGCGCCGCCGGCGCTGGTGGGGATCGAGCAGCCGTGGGCTGGCTGAGCTGCCTTCATGGGAAATATTCTGGCCACGCGTTCGTTCGTCTCGGGGCCAGAAGCCTCGACGCTCCTCCAGGATTCGGGCATAAAAATGCCGGCACGACGCCCCTTAAACCTGACGGCGCCAATAACGCATTTCTGAGGGACATCAGGTTCATGAAAATCCCTCCGGATCTGAAGAGCCGGTTTCTAGGGAGGTCCTGGAGAACCGGGTGACGAGCCGGGGGAGGTAGCCATCTCCTTCCCCTGATCTGATGATGTGTGGCTGGTGACGCTGTTGCTGGCTTTATAACGAAGCTGTTGACAACGGAAATACACAGATGCTGCTGCTGCTACCGACAGCGAACAGAGGGAGAGAGAGAGAGAGAGGGAGGGAGGGAGGGAGAGAGAGACAACTGCTGACGACGAACAGGGATCCAGCAACTGGCTTTTACAGCGAAGATGCTGATAACGAAAGCCGACACCGCTCTTGTCTCTCTAACGAGAGAGGTTCTGGCGACGAGGGCACGGACTGTGCTCCTGGCTTTATAACAAAGCAACTGACAACAGCGACGCAGGCACTGCTGACGGCTTTAATGACGAAGTCTCTTAACTAGGTTAATTATCATTTCACTTCCGGACTAACTAAAGGTATATTCAATCTGAAGAATAAAACACCGAACATGAATATGACAAAGGCGATAAATCAACGAAGACATATTCATTAACCAATGATCAATATGTGAATAAATGAAGGGTATCTAGACCATATCTACACAGCGGTTGAAAAGAGGAGAGAGAATTCTCAACTCAAAATGAACATTCAAAGTTGGAGTGAGACGCCACGGGAGCGGCCACAGCAACTAAGGGTATGTAAAATTATTTGCATGATAATAATGTGTTAAGACCTTGCCGCAGGGACAGGGGAGTACCGCAGTGAGAGGCGAGTACTGCAGGGAGATGGGAGTACTGCAGTGACGGGGGGCTGGGGGGAGGAGTACTACAATGAGAGGATGTACTGCAGTGGGAGGGAGTACTGCAAGTGAAAGGGAGTACTGTAGTGAGGAAGGAGTACCGCAGTGAGAGGTGTACTGCAAGGGAGTACAGCATGGAGAGGGGAGTACTGCAGAGAGGGAGGAGTACTGCAGGGAGAGGGAAGACTCCAGTGAGAGGCAGTACTGCAGGGAGAGAGAGTACTCCAGGAAGAGAGAGTACTGCGGAGAGAGAGAGAGTACTCCAGGGAGAGGGAGTACTCCTGGGAGAGAGAAAGTACTTCAGAGAAAGGGTGCGCTCCAGGGAGAGGGAGTACTGTAGGGAGAGAGAGTACAGCGAAGAGAGATAGTACTCCAGTGAGAGGAAGTACTGCAGGGAGAGGAAGCGCAGGTGTGGAGACAATGCTTGAGGTTCTAGAGCGAGGAAGTAGGTGTCACTGCCGCAGAGAAAGGGACTCACGAAGTCACTGCTGAAGGTTAAATACACTAACACTGACAGCGTTTGCTCAGAGCAGCACCACTGCAGTGAAAGGTTTTAAAGCAGTGCCGAGAGGGCATTTGGGGTCTGGGGCAATATTGCAGTGACAGGGTTGGAGCAGAGATGCAATGAAGCAGTGCTGCCCTAAAGAGACAGGCATTTCCACAGTTCGCCTTTCCCTTAAGGTACAATACAGCAAGGTCTTCCCCTGAAGGTCACATGTGGAGAAGAGAAATAAGAAAGTGAAGAGACAATATATTCCGGCCACATCAGCCCACCGCCCGCCCTCCCCACACACTATAGCAGTATAGGTGGACAGCAGCTTTAACAAAGGCCCGTCACACACGTTTTCTTATGTTAGAAAAAATTGCTACTCAAATTTCGGGAGTTGCGCCATTTGGGCCATTTAGAGTCCCACTAAAGGCCCCGTGTTTCACCACAATGTCACGGTGGTCTTTTTTTTTTGTTTGTTTGTTTCTTTGTTTGTCCCGGGAATGCTTCCAATACTGAATCAGTTGGCGTAAGTAAAGTCCAAGTACCGCTGGATAATTACGGTAATGTCTTTTGAGTTCGCGTAGGTAAATTCACAGATACTCTTTCCACCCTGTGAAAAACGATAGGGTTTCAGACCACCTGCTTTCAAGGAAAATAATAAAACAGGATTTAGGATATACAGTTATATGCTGTTTAGAATTAACAATATATATATGTGTATATATATATATATATATATATATATATATATATATTTTTTTTTTTTTTTTTTTTT
>JAYMFT010009146.1:0-16963 GCA_038088735.1 Panulirus argus
TCCTTCTGATCCACGGGGAAATGAAACACGATAAGTTCCCAAGTGCACTTTCGTGTAATGATCACATCATCAGGGGAGGTACAGGAAAGAGAAATATGTGTGTATGTGTGTGTTTGTGTGACAGAAAATACTTAGCCACCTCCACTGCTGACCACCAAGCCAGAGTCACCTCACGAAGGCTTCACTTCTAAAATCCCCAAATTCTCCAATGGATTTCCCCAAGGAGTAGTTCTTCCTGTTACCCTCTGTAGTCACTTCCTCCATGACCTTCCTTCACCTCCTGCAGACCACAGTATAAGAACCTTCTGACAGGCAGGCGACAATGCGCCTTGACACAATGGCAGTAGCATCAGACGTGCAGCACTACACCACACAGTTAGAACAATGGGTCACCCAGAGCAGAAGGTCCGCAGAAGTCACCCTCTTAACTCCTGACAGATGTGGATCAACACCTGTCATCGTGATGGCCAGTCACTCCCTCTCTGCAACGCCGTCTATTCTGGGCATCGCTTGCAACACACACACACACACACACCTTTGGATATCCTGCATGCATTTCTTTTACACTTAATTATATCATTGGTTTCTTCAGTCATCCACATTGCCACAACCCCATCACTAATCCTTTCCCCTATCTAGCTACGCTGTCTCTCTGAGGGTGGAGAAGTATTTCATTCTTGAAGTTACTCCACATCTTGTCAACTGTGTCTTTGCCTGAGTCTAATGTTATCGAATTGTGCTTATCTAGAATCTGGTATCATCTTCTTGTTATCCTAGAAATCGGAACGGTAGTTTACAGTGAATTGGTTGACGTGATCATGGGAGGAGAGAAGAGGCTGGCAAGAGAGAGAGTGGAGTTGTGTGGGTAAAGTAGGCTCCTGGACACTTCGGGGTCCCCGCACGTCCCTCGTGACGGGTACCTTCCCTCCGCTGGTGCTGCTGCTGGTGGTGTGGTCGCCCTCTAGAGACAAGAGGTTTATCACGCCCGCTCCCCCCACCTCCGCTCCGCCCGGCTTGGTTCCCATTAAATCACTCCCACACGAGTGTCCATATGGCGCCTCGTCCGGTGACGTTTAACATCTCCATCTGCAGTTCTTGGTGTAGTCTCTTCACCATCATGATGTGTAAACTGGAAAGAAAACAGTCATCCGTGCGTAAGACTTGTTGACCAGATTGTGGGCTGATAGTAAGTATGGTGTCCAGCAGACGGCAGACGGTGTATGTTATCAATCAGAT
The DNA here is from genome assembly GCA_038088735.1 of Panulirus argus. Taxonomy (NCBI): domain Eukaryota; kingdom Metazoa; phylum Arthropoda; class Malacostraca; order Decapoda; family Palinuridae; genus Panulirus; species Panulirus argus. Next base: position 1,237 of record JAYMFT010009146.1, read on the forward strand.
ACATGTGGTAGGCTGATGGTAAGTGTGGTATCCAACAAAATACAGACGGTGCAGAGTTAACATACCAGGAAAGGGGCAGTACAGTACCACAGGCAGCTCCTGGTGGGGACGTGCTACGCGTCAGCCACGGAACATGGGGAACTCGAGGCCCAGAGACACATGGAGGGTCAAGTCTGGAAACCTCTCATCAGAACCAACCTTTCCACTGCAACGCTGGCAGACTTGTGTGTTAGGGAATAAAAATGCTGTGTATTTCCAAGGTCAATACACATTTTCAGTCTAGTTTCTGTTAACTGAGCACCGTATTTTTCTCTGCTGTATCACGAAATCATCACCAGAGTGATGAATGTTTCGTGAGTGGATCAGAATGGGGCAAATATTGGCCAGATGTGTCAACGGGAGAGGAGTGCAGTGGCCTCATGAAGGGAGCGATGCCTGAGGGCCTTGCACGGGGCCGGGTACTACAGAGTCTGGAGGAGAAAAAAGTGTGTTTGGTTGGCTCAGGTAATTTAGGGAAAGTTAAGAACTCAGGTGCTTGAGGCTGTGTTGGCGAGCGGTGCTCCCACCCCTCACCCCCACCCCCTTCTCTCTCTCTCTCTTTCTCTCTCTCTCCCTCTTTCTCCCTCTCTCCTGGGGAGGCAGGCGGAGGGATGCAATGGAGGGAGTTTTAGGGAGATTGCGGGAGGTACAAACAAGTGTTGAAGGGTTGCAGGTACGGGTGGAGAGGGTGGGGTGCATGTGGGCAGGTGTGGCTGGCGGTAGGAGGCTCTTTAAGGTTGCACATTACCTCTCATTACGACTCTTAAGCAAGGGTCCAGGGCATACCCCGGGGAGAATCAAACACACACACACACACACTGGCAGGAAAACACTCACAGAGAAGCATAGGAAGGGAAGGAAGATGTGGAGGGAGAGAGAGAGGCCGGAGAGGCAGGTCATGAGGGAGTGAGAGAGGACGGGGAAGGGAGAGAGAGAAAGAGACGAGGAAAGAGAAATTAAAGGTGGAAGGTAGAGGGAGAGGAGGCATGTGGTTATACCTGTATACGTATTTCTAAACTGGGATGTGAGTGTGATTACCTGTTTGTACTGCACGGGGAGGGAGTTTTGCACTCGAGGGGCCCCATCTCTTGACCTTTACTGTCATGCAACTTTCTAGATTCTCTTTATGCTGTCAGTAATGACGGTTCCCTCACTAAGTACATTCTATTCATCCACTGCTCTTACACGATAGAAGTACTTAGTTACATCTTTTCGAACACATTTCTAGCTGAATTTCCTACCAAGGTTTCTGGGTATTCTGATTTTCTACGTCTTGCAAAGAACGGTTCACTTTCAGCTTCATCAAACTGCTTTAGAAAACTTGTGGTCAAGTCACCCCTTTCCCTTTTCCCTCTTCCTTGGTGGACAAATTCAAGGCCTCAAGCCTCTCGCAGTAACTCAGCTCTCTTGATTCTGGTACAGTCGCTTTTGCCCTCAAAATGGACTTTTTGTGTCGGTTCTTCTTGCTCCCTTGTGACCAAACTTGAGAAGGATAGGCTAGTCTTGACTTAATACAGGATGCGAACAGTTTGCACTCGAATGAGGTTCTGATATTTGCCAGCAGGTGGTTGGTCTCCTTTGCTGTTCTCCAAAGGAGGAGGTCTGGTGACATGTTTGGTAGAGTGTCTGACTCTACAAAGTCCCTTCCACACACACACACACACACACAGATTCCTGCATCTACTTTCCTACTTGATGTTATATGTATCGAAATCTTTGGCTGCTTCCCATCCTCCTTAATTCGTATTTACTCGGATTAGATTTCATTAACCATATATTATAAGGACTTCAGGTTCTCCGTCCTCAACGGCTGTTGTTCCTTGGTTACGGTTTAAAAATTAAAGAAAATCTTGTCTTCGAGTGAAATCATCATCACGTCCCTAGCAACAAGTTGGAGTTCATTAAAGAGAACTGCGGGAGGCGGAGTGAGAGTTAGATGGATGTTTGGTGGGGTGTTGAGGGAGGGTTGAGGTACGCACTGCGGCGGCAGCTGACGACAAGAGCAGACACACACACACACACACACACACACACATACACACCAGAGGAGGAGGCGCAGTGGCGCCACTGATACAGTTGTACGTTCGTGTCACATCCATCCTACACACGCACCGGTACTGAGGACCCGTTCTGAACCTCCCCAGCTGCTCTCTTGCACACAGCACTTGTGTATACACTTAACGTTTCTTACTTAAATACGTACCGACCGACCCAGCGATCACTTTTTGAAGCTCCCTCAAAAAACACTTCCGTCTCTGAACACAGGCCATGCGTATCCCACCTCGCGTTCTCAAGGACTGCGCTTCTGAACTTGCCCCCATGCTTGCTTGCCTTCTCAGCTTTTGCATAAAAGCTATAGAACATCCTTCGTCATGAAAACTTGCATTGGTACAGCCTGTTCCAGGGAAGGGTAACATTTTTAACACCCTCCACCTCCCGTCATGTTGCTCTGACTTCTCCTGTTTCCCGAGCCTTCCCATCCCCTATTAGCTCTCGTGTCCTTAAGCATCTTGAGCCTCAGTGGTGTTCTATCTGGTCATCAGTATGGCGAGATCCACCGAAGAGATTTATATGTTGCCGCTGTCAGCGCCATGCTCAGCCCGTAAGCGGTAATGCCTCCCCATGCCATCCTGTGGGCGATAGGGCCTCCCCATGCTCATCCTATGAGCGGTAGGGCCACCCCATGCTCATCCTATGAGCGGTTAGGGCCACCCCGTACTCATCTTGTGAGAGGTAGGGCCCCCCCCCCCACACTCATCTTGTGAGTGGTAGATACAGAAGGTGGTAACAGTCTCAGAATTTCGGGCATGTTATTATCAACAGTAAAGTCTTGTGCCATCTGCCGCAGAGTTTAATTGTTCCCATCCTTAAAAAGGTCCAATCTATTCACAGTCTAAGACATAATGTTCTAGTGTGTGCCCGTATCTCCGGCCACAAACTCTACAGTTGACAAGATTAACATCTCCAGATGGGCCAGAGCGCCAGTAGTGCTTATGAGCGCCGGTAGTGCCTCTAGCTTAGCCTTCATCTAGCAGTGACTACATCTTGTAGTCTCCTGGTTTTGTTACCCTCACCACGCACATGTTGCACTTGACACATATTGTTATGGAAATTGGATATACTGGTGTCTCTTGGTACGTCTTCCTGCTTCAAGCATATTTGTAAGTTCCATCCTGACAACAGTTTGAAGACTCCTAATTGACGACTAATATTGCGTCCGGCTGAGTCTTTGTCTAGTGGAAGTTTGGCTTATAGCATCAACCTCATCATGCTCCCGGAAATCTATGTGAGAAACGGTACACTACAGTTTGATCTAAATCCCTTTACCAGCTATGCTCACGGTGGCTTCATAGACAAACATGTTATATACTGGTCTCTGGGTATGCAGGACAAGTAGTGAGAGGAGAAAACCGGAGATAATTAAATTGTCTGTGGCTGCAGTTTATACAAGCTCAAGAGTGATGAGTATGGCAGACACTTCACTCTCCAAGATAGATGCCCAATTGTTTATTCTAACATTCTTCTCTAATGTATTACCGTTGGGCTGAATCACAATGGCAGCACTGCCTGCCCTCCCAGTGGCAGTGTCGCGAGATCCCTCAGTATAGATGCACTGGGCTATGTTACTGTCAGTCTGCAGTTTCTGTATATGTTCCAGAGCACTGGTTTTGGCTTAGCGTTGAAGGTGAAGATTTTAAGTAATAGAATTTCTTAAGTGCATGAGTACAATTAAGCATGGTGATTTCAGAGGAAGTTATCTACCAGGGAAGTGGGAAATGCTTCTATTGTTTCCCAGTATTTTACAAGTGATGTACTTCTAACATTATCGTGTGAATGGCTGTCTTCTGGATCCATTTAGATTCGCTTATTCTGTGGCAGATTTGCTTCAACATTTCTGTACAGACAACTTTATTTGGTTCGCCATGCTTAGAATCTTCAGTCCCATCATGAGACTGAATTCAAGTATTCTGTCCTCCTCACTAGGCGTACCTAGCGCGTTGAATGCTGTAGTGAATTTGGGACAACATTTCTCTTGTCCATTGTTGCCTTAACCTTCTGTGAGAGACCTTCTTTAAGCAAAGTACCTCATTCTAGCAATGTCAACATTAGCATCATAATAAGGACTGTACCCTGCCTCAGCTCTTGAGAACTCTGAACCCGTATCTTAGTTGTTGATTCAGTTTTTGTGTAGCAGATCTGCAGTACCTGACACCGAGCTACCAAGATATTCAGAAGACATAGTCATTAGGTTTGTCATCAGACTTCAACGTTGATGGTTCTTTAATACTTCGTTTCCTACAGCTCTTTGGGCATTAATTCAAAGTTGCTCTGTCTCTTGCCAATTCCGTTAGGATCCCCGTGGGATGACGCCCATCTTTTACAGCCTCGACTGCGAGGTATTTGGCTACGCCCTCTTCTACAGCATAAAAGACAAAAACTTCAGCAACCTTCCATTGACTTGGAACCGTGGCAATGTTTTCTCCCTTCTGCAGAAAACTCCACGAGACCCATCATCCACGCAAGTCACTTGCCTCGCCATGTGACTCATGCTCAACCCTCCGGCACAGGCACGCACGTCGAGACCCCCCTACCTCACCTCTTGCTTCCGTACCATCGCCACTGGACACCTATAGTATACCCTGTCTCCTGTATCAGTACCAAGCCTACCTCACCTCACCTCACTTTATCTGATCCCGAACCACTGGCAGGAGCTCGTCTTGAACTAGATCAGCTCAGTAATTAATCAGTAATTGTGCATTACCTGCGCTCCCATAGACCTCCCTCCAGTCCATCCCTAAAACAAAATGAGAAGTTAGACACATAATAACACCCACTAAAAGTTGTATGAACTGTAATGATGGAAGGACTTGTTCATATCTTTTTTATTATTTAATTTACCATCCATCGTACTAAGGCATGGGTAAGACATTAGATACTACTCGACTTAATTCAGCGAGCAGGATCCTCAGCTGGATCTGTGGTAGCAAGCGCAAGCTGGGTTTGAGGCAGTGAGCCAGACGTACACACTACATCATACCGACGCCCATGAAGTCGTGAGGACCCCTGGCAGGATTCCTCGCCAGCCTCCGTCGCAGGGAAGATAAGAACTCTTAAGGCTGGCATTACGATGGGCACGACTGTTTAGATATCAAGGAGGGAGGAGTGCGTCTGGTCTTAAGGGAGGAGTCCACACCTGGTGCGGTCCACCTGGTGTATATGGCTGAGTCGGGCCTCCGCCCCGTCACCACTCGGGATCCACTCCCTCCCTCGCTGTTGGTTAGTGACAAGATGGTCGAGTGTTTGTTGTGGGCGGCCTGGCCAGTGTCTTCACGATAGAACGAGCGTGTGGGTGGCATGAAGGGTACGTGGGTGGCTCTGATTGATCTGATTTTTGCAGCAGGAGCGGCTGGGTTATTGAGCACTCCGGCCCATCGCGCGGGCGGTGGCGCAAAGAGGACCTTTAAGTGCACGAGAGATCCATCGACCGGGTCTCAGTGACTGAAGTACACTAGCAGGTTGGAGCCCTCGTCTGTTCAGTCCTGTGGAGGTCTACCACATCCCTCCCTCAACGCCACCGCTCCCTCCCACACTTACTACCACACCCTCATTCACCAGCACCACTACTCACTCCTTCCTCGTCACCACATCCTGAACGGCGGATGGCATTGTGCAGTTTTATAACTACTTACTCCATCATCTTCCCTCTCTATTCTCCCCATATTGTCGGTACAGCCTTCCCGCTCAATAATGATTTTTTTTCCCGATAATATTTTACCTCAGCAGTCAGCAAATTCTACCCGGCCAAGAAAAGTAATTATTTTTTGGCTATTGTGTATAGGGGGTTAGTCTTAGTGCGTTTGGCAGCTTCTTCGCCTTCGGTTTGGCGCTCGAGCAAGAGGAGGCGCAGCTGAATCAGTTAGAGAACGGATGTACACACACCATTAACTACTCTGCCATATTGTGAATTGAGGTCAGCTGCAGCACTGAGTACTCAAAGCCTTTTTTTACGTGGATGGTTAAGTCTGGTTACAACAGTTCCGGATGTTGGTACTTCAAATGCCAAGACAACGATACTCTCTTACATAATCAGTGTGTGTGTGACCCTTTATTTAATCGACTCTTTCTTTCGACACCATATCTTTTGGGGGAGCGAGTGAGGGCGTTTGCTGAAGCTTAGGTTATCTCAACTGACGAAGGGTATGTTAGTAGTATGAATGGTTTGTTGGTAAGTATAAAGGGTATGTAAATGGTGTGAAGTGAATGCTTGCGGGTGGTATTATGGGCACGTGGACATCACGGAGGAGAGCGTGGGTGTTATTAAGGTTGGGTGGTTGGAAGGAAGGGCGTGTAGGTGGAGTGGTGGGCCACCAGGCAGCCTGGAGGACGTGGGGTTGCATGACGAGGTGTGCCGGGCATGACACTGTGTTGGCGGCCACACTGAATATTGCATAAGACATGATCCTCCTCTCGCTGGTGGCAGGCGTGGGCCACACGGACAAAGGCTGAAGTGGCCCGCCAGGGTGCACTTGCTGTCGAACGTGAGGGTACATTTGAGGAAGAGGGGGGGAAGGTGGAGGTGGAGGGAGGAGGGCGTCAGATTCACGTAGTGCCGGACGTGAGGGTTCGTCTGAGGTTAGAATGGTGGGGGGAAGGGGTTGGTCGGGCAGCCAGGGTGTTCATGGCTGAGGAGGGGGAGGAGGAGGAGGAGGAGGGGTTGAACGTGGTGTCGGAGGGAGTACACGGGAAAGCCAGATAACAGAGGACCTGGCTACTGGTTATTTTGTCGAAGGACTTCAGCAGTTATTCCGTAATGGTAAGGGTCGAAGAACATGTGCAAACTATTATGATCATTATCTTCTTCAGTGGCAATTTGATATAATCAAAGTATTTGTTTAGCCAAGCTGATTGTCTACGTCTTTGACAATAACTAACAGTGGTTCAATGACCTCTTGCTGAAGAAACGTTGGCCCACTTCTGCGGTGCATCTTCCTTTTTAACTTCATGTTCTTATATCTCTAGTCAGTGTATATCTAACGCGAAGCACTAGTCTTGAATTATGTTCCAGAAATTATTCATTATTTTGCAAAAATTATGTTACGTCTGTGAGTCTATGATTTTTTTTACCAGAGTATGGTTTAGATGTGTGAGTCCTGTCTCATAAAGTGCTATTTTTTGAGTGACGGATTTAGTGTGTTAGAGTTTTTTTCATATTCGTTTTAGTATTTCTTCGTTTTTGATAGATTTTGGGTGACCAGACTTGGACTGGGTATCGTAAATGTGGTCTGAGGGTACATGAGGGTTTGGCCCGCTAGAGTGCAGGAGTTGCCGGAGGTGTGGGTATGTGAGTCTTAGGCCACTTCTGGGCTGATGCTGGTTAGATTGCCCTTTGCTCGATGAGTTTACGTGCTTGAGGGCAAACCTGTCGACGCTCTGCGAGGGACAGTATGGCTTCAGGAGAAGCGCAGGTATATTGTGGAATATTTCTCAACAGTGTCCCCTTTTCTCCTTGCACTGCCGCCATGTAACAGACTGATTTGATCTATGATTCACACGTAACGGTTCCTCAAAGTGGCTCTTTTGTCCAGTGTTGAAGGCGAAGGACGTGTGTGATGCCCTGTAGAGGTTTTGGTCAGAGGAGGCAGGCGCAGGGGGCTGGTATAACAGGCTGCACCCCACATTTCTCGTGAATCGGGGTTAGTACATTACAACGCGTGTAATTGAGGAACTGGTTCTTTACATTCTTTGCCTAGGTGCCTGTGTTGCAGCAGCTGCCTCCCTTCATCCCTCCTCCCCGTGGTCTCCCAGCCAGCCAGACGTGTGCACCAGCCCGGCCCTCCATTCGAACTCCCTCCCCCCGACACACACACACACACACACACATACACACAGCAGCAACAACAGAAGACAAGACCGCGTCCTAATTCAGGAAGAAGATTCTGATGGCCTGCAGCCTCCTTAGGCCTCTTTGTTAAAGTAATGTCTGTGGGAGCTGCGGCTGTGGCACGCGTGTCTGTGGGAGCTGTGACTGTAACCTCCGTAACAGTGGATTACAGATGAAGCTTTGCAACCTGTTCATTGCGCCCGTTACTGGCTTCTTCAGCCCTCACAGTGAGTCTGGCGTGGGGGTTGCAGCTCGTAGCACCATATGGCCCTCCCTAGCGACCCGGCCCGGTAAGTGCTGACAGGGAAGGCCTTGTATGCTTCCTCCCGTCTGACACGATACTTTGGACACTTACACTTGCCATCCCCTGTAGTGATGTCTGTTGTTTCACCTCCACACAAGACGAAAGAAAAACTCCTACTTGTATGCTAGACCCATTAAGCTTATTCGGAGGTCCATTTTGAAGGATATGGTCAGAGTCGTCGTACGTCATTAGGAGAACCTTGTATTGCAGTTTAATTGACGGAAGGGTCCCCGTCAGCTGTGGCTGAAGTGATTACCAGGGGGACCTGTTATGTGCGTGTCCCGAGGTGGGAGGTGTGCAACAGGAGACTAGCGGACACCGCTGCGGGCGCCGTCCTCCGACGGGCGGGAGAACCTAGGAGAAGGTGACGCCAGGATGTGTGTGTGTGTGTATGATCGGTGGGGGCTGTCCTCTCTTGGTGGGGAAGCGTCCACACTGTGGCTGAAGCAAGACAGGTGACGGTTGTGGTGGTGGTAGGTAGGGAGGATGGGGATGGCTCAGGTGTCAGCGGGGGTCTCAGGTGCACCGCCTCCACTCTCACCCCCAAACTTTCGCTAATTACGTCGCGCGGGACCTTCACTCACACACTCACTCAGGCATGACGCAGAACCTTCTGTCCGCCTGCACGCAACTCCTGGAGCTGTTATCTGGCCAAGAACGATGAAACTGCGGCCACTCACTCCTCCCGACGCAGTTATTGCGACAGGGCGAGTGTGTTTGAAGCTGTGTAGAATGTTTTTCCATATTACTGATGCCTTGTTTAGAATACTGTCGTGTCACGCTATGTTGTGAGGCTCCTTCACGCCTTCTCCCCCGTACCTTCACCCCTGCTCTGTTGTAGGGTCACTTTCCCACGCTAAATTACCCCGCCACACCTCCCGCATCACCTGGTGTAGGAGCTGCCGTCTCACACAGCGTGGTCTTATACCACCTCCCTCCCCATCACACCACCTGGTATACGGACCGCCGCTTTCCTCCCTCCCTCCCTTCCACACCACCTAGTGTAGAGGTCGCCTGTTTCCCGCCTTCTCTCACCACATGGTGTAGGTAGGGGTTGTCTCCTTCCCTCCCCGCTCTCTCACACAACCTAACTTGGGGTTCGCCTCTCACACCGCCTGTTTCACTCTTCCTCCTCTTGCCTCTCCAGTTACCCTTCACTCTCCCTCATCGGTTCCCTCCGAACATTTGTCTCTTCTTTGATTTTTTTCCTTCCTCTACGTGCAGGATCCCTCCTCCCAGTGACCCCCATGATTTCACTGTAGCACTTTACCAACCCACGGCTTTCCTTTCCCTCCAACTGGGACGACCTTATCACTGGCAGTCGCAGGAATCGGGTGGATTTAATTTATCAGATTGCAGGCGAGAGCGGGGAGGTGCTAGGGTCGGTGGCTGGGCGGCGGCGGGGTCGGGGTGGGGGACCATTGTGTGGTAATACGGCTCCGGAACCAACACTCACCCTTCAAGGTTTGGCACCCAGAGCACAACGGGTGTATATTTTCTCTTCGTAAATGAGATTTTTTTTGGACGACGTATTAAAGGACGGACGCGAAGCAATGTATTGTGAAGAGTTATTCTAGACGCCGTGTGAGGGGGGACCTGATTCTCCAAGAGGTTTAGAGTCTGAGGTAGTATTGATGCGAATATTTACTGGCTTACGTAAACCTCACTCGGCTGTTCGGTGTGTCAGGGAATTTCTCTTGAGCATTTCGCCTGGGGGTAAGGTGCACTCACTCCATGGGGGTTATGTACACATTCCATGGGGATCAGGTGCACTCCGTGGAGGTCAGGTGCGCCGCCCGAGGGTCTGAACACTCCGTGAGGAGCCACTGTTAGAAGTGGTGGACAGGGGAACTGTGACGCGGCCCGGGAGGCGGCGCACGGCCCGCCGGTGACAGGAAACCATCGGAGCCACGGCAGTAGTGTGGCGTCTGATGGTGGAGTATTTCGTGAAAGGGGCCAAGGGGCGCCATCACTAGGGGCAGGAGCGGTGGGTTGCCATTGTGACTGTGCCACTGAGGACGTGAGATGACTGGCAGCAGGTGGCCAGGACCACTCAATAACCAGGGAGGCGCCCCGCCCACACTGCCGCTCAGCTCCTCTGATGGCCAGCCAGGCGGGGGATCCCGCCAGCTTAATAACTATATAATTAGACCCTAATGAGGAAGGTGATAGTACAGAGTAGCATCGAGAGACTACAATCCCCAGGAAGCGAGGCTGGTTAGCTGCACCCCAGGGGGGATGAAGGGAGGAGGAGGGTCTGTTGTTTGTTTTGTAATGTTGTCTCAGCAGTCAGGTGGTGTGTGTGTGTGTGTGTGTGTGTTTCGGCGGCGGTCGTGGTTGTGTGGCTGGCTCACGCCGACGACAGACTGCCTGAAACAATAAAAATCGTCCCATTATATCAGTCGTAAACTCGGGACTGCACCGTTTGATATTGCTGAGTAAACAGTAGGAAGTTGTAGTGTGGGGGTATGTTTGTGAACTCTTGTCCTCACGTCCAGCAACGTACGTATGTGTATGTGTGGCGGACTACAGGAAGGCAGGAGGTGTTGTGTGGCGAGTTGTGAATGATATCTTGTCCTTCGGCTGGGTGGCTGGCCTTGATACAACACCGCTGTACTTTGATAAATCTGGTAAGGGTTGGGGGAAGTAACTTGACACTCGCCGGTACAATGGTAAAAAGTATTTATATACAAAAAGTTGTTGCGTGCAATGCATAGACGTTGAGTCATGGCAGGTGTGACTTGGGGTTGTCAGGATGGCGGTGGGCAGGGTAGCGCCTGCCCCAGCCACTCAACAGCTAGTTTTGGTTGCTGTTTACATTGATAAGTGTACTCTGGCTTATTTACATTTAGTATCAGTCTTGAGATGCATATTATATTACGTTTATTGAGAATCATTCGAGAGGCGTATCATCAGAGAGAGAGAGAGAGAGAGAGAGAGAATGCCTCCCTCACACACACACATACGTATTTTATTACGTCTAATGAAGAGGCACCTGCAGAGGGGTGCAAGCAGGTCAGGTCCTGGTCTGAGCGGGGAGGCCTCGTACTGCAGTAACATGTGGAAAGTCTTTTATGGCAGGAGTCGAGAGGTGTTGACTCCCACTCGTACCGAGCGACCCTCCAGCCTCAGGTGGGTCCTTGTCTCCTTGAAGGACCTTGTCTCTCGCCCACCAGAGTCCTCGAGCCCCCTCGGCTAACTGCTCCCCCGATCTTTGATCGCTTTAGGTAATTACGTGCAGTTAGTGTCGCGCCAACCTGGGTGAAGCAAATGGGTCTGGTGCTTCTTTCATCAGTTCGCCCTCAGTAGAGAGAGAGTGTGTGTGTGTGTGTGTGAAGGGGTAGGGACGCACATGCTCTCCTACTGTATTGATTTATGATGTTCCTGGAGCTCATCTTGGGATTCAGATGGTGTCTGAGTCTGTACGTGGTCAGGCTGTGTTATGACCATTTCCGTGTTGCGGTGAGAGAGAATTTTAAAGCGCTCGTATTCCTCCGTCTCTCAACCTCCTTATTGATTTAAGCATACTGTCCGTGCTCCTTGTGCAGGTTGGCTGTCCCTCTGTGGAGACTGTGGATGCAAGGCAGAGTCTATAGCAGCAGCAGCAGCAGCACTTGGAAGCTGTTTGTACAAATACTATAGAAACCCTTTCTTGTACGTGTTGAGTCCTTTGTGTTGCGTGGGCCCGTGAGGGTTTATTTGCGTGGGGGAGATTTGGTTTCCATTTAGGGGTTGCGTACACATTTCTGTGGCGTAGGTACAATTGAAAGGTAAATATGAACAGCAAGGGTATGTAGCGGGGTTTCTAGTGAGCGGGTGTGTTTTTGTGGAAAGAATATTAAGGTCAGCCATATATGGGTGAGGATGTCACAGGCAGCATGGGAAATGTACACAACAACGCGCACATGTACACAGATCGGACCGAGTCCGTAACTCCCGCTTAAGTAAAGGGGTCTCCATGGTGTAGTGGTTGGCGTTACTACCCACGAGACCGCACGGGCCAGCCAGGGGTTGGGGCCTGCACGAGTTCGAGTCCTAGGGCCGTTAGTCGACCTGCACCCAACCCAGGTGTTCATCCGGAACTAGTGGTCGATAAATAGGTACCTGTGTGTGTGTGTGTGTGTGTGTATCTACACACATAAAGAGTATAGACACGGCACATATATGCAAGGCTGACAGGCGGGGCAACACGAGTGTAAACGTCTCTACCCACAGCACACAAATGGTAACCACACATTAAACCAAAAGTAGAAAATGTTTCTCAAGTTTGGTCATCGCACTTAAAGCAGCACCGAGAGCTAATTGAGAGAGTCCAGAGGAGGACAGCAAAGATGGTACCAGAATTGAAAGAGCTGACTTGCATGGAAATGGCTAGAAACGCGTTTATATGCCCACCATGGAGGAGAGAAGAGTGAGGGGTGATCTGTTCATAGTCTTTCAGTTCTATAAACCAGTCTGATAAAGTGAACAGTGAGCAGTTCTCCGAAAGAGGCAAGAATAGACTAACCAGAAATAACTGAAAGGACCTGGATTTCCTTCATTTAGAATAACGCGAATTGAGTACCCCTCGAGGGATACCCAGCCCGCTTAAAGCCGCAAACTAGCTGGAAGAGAAGTAAAGACGTCCTTTTGTAGCGTGAGAGCGGCGGGTGAATGGGGCAAACTGAATGATGAGTCTGTGAATGCGCAAGGCGCGCCGGACAGACTTTTAAAGAGCTGTTGATTTTAGAGAAAGTTCAAGAGATGGGGAGGGGCCCTACGAGTGTAGAACTCCCTCCCCGTACGGTACAAGGAAGTAATTACATAAAGGTGGGTAGTGTGGCCCGGGAAGTGTGTGTGTGTGGAGGGTACTGTGGCCCGGGAGCTGTGTGTGTGGTGGACAGTGTGGCCCGGGAAGTGTGTGTGTGTGGTGGGTAGTGTGGCCCGTGGAATGTGTATGTGTGTGTTTACCTCCTCCATCAAGACACCAATGATGGCGAGGGTATCTCTTCCTCGTAACTTTGTGACCGAACTAAAGCCTCTTAAGTTGCGGGAAGTTGCATTTGAATACGTGTAACAGCAATTTGGATGCCTGTCCAGATGTCTCGCAAGTTTAATTAAACTAAGACGGTGCGTGGAGTGCGTCAGGGGACAGGGGAGGCAACAAATCGGAAGGGCAACAGAAGGGTGTGGTGTGGCGGTATTCTACACAGATCCAACGGCGTGTGTGTGTGTGTGTGTGTGTGTGTGGAGGAGTTTGTAAACAACGAAGTTACTGGTGATAGAAAATCGGGGTAGTGAAGTGGAAGCTCGAGAGTTGATAGAAAATGGAATTAATTTGGGCCGGTGAAGAAGAAAACCGTTAGTGGGACGAGCTGATGGAATTTAAGGCGGAAGAGATTTGGTGCCGAGGGAAGGATTTAATGGAAGAGTCAGGGGTGGATGGGCTGGACGCCAGGACCCACCGAACCAGAGTTAACTGAAGAGAAAAATTAGATTGTTGGCCTCTGGCAAAGACTTGGGAGGTTTGCTTTCCATTTTCGTTGCCCTGAGAGTGATTTTTCTGTTATGTGCTTCGCTGCCTGCCGGGAAAAAACGTCTCTGTTTTTGCTTGTAGGAATCCGGAGGAAATGGATAGAGTGAGTGAGGACGTATGTTCATGTGAGTGTAGTGGTGGTCTGTGCGTGTGTGTGTTTGTGACTTTGTTTACATCCCTTTCTGTGACCGTAAACGCGGACGTGTATGTAAATTACGGCTGGGAGTCGGTTTAAAGGACCTTATTTGTCCAAGCAGACGTGGACGCAGCGTCTTTGTGACAGTGTTGGTTAAGGACATATAGCTGGTTGTAAGGTGGAAGCAAACACAGAAGCGAGCAGTGGGGAAAATGCGACACTGGAGGGTGACAGATGGGGGGGCCCAAGTGGGGCCCAGGGGCCTTCAAGGGCCCTCGTCTCGTGGCAAGAAGGGCTGAGCAGAGCGGTTGGATATCCTGTAAGAGGCAGCCAGGGTCCGATAGGGATGGTTCGCTGGTTTCTTGTGCGTTTTGCTCTATACCCCCAAGTACGTCTGTGTCAGTGAAGGATTTACGAAAGGTCACAGAATATGGAGCCTGAAGGACACAGAGCCACTGTGTCTGTTGTGTCAAGAGTGGAGGGTGCTGCGGGCGGTGATTGAAATTTGATATTCATAAACCTGTCATAGTTCCTGATATCAGTTGCAGTAACATCCACATTTTAAGCAAAGATATGTTTCATATTTCATGCCTAACACGATTCTCTCCTTCCGTTGCAGGTGAGTGTGGCATTCTGGTTGCTTGCTGCATCAGTATGAGGTCAGTGCGTGATTGTTTCTCATTCCTTTACCCTGACGTAGATACAGAAAGGTGATCCACAGTTTTGGTGTCGTCATTTACAGCTGACGCTAGAATGAGAAGGAAACTCTCAGCTGTAGACAACACTGAAAGACTATTGTGGGACGTCACTCAGGGCTTTCAGCGCGGCCATGTGTTGAGACGAGGTTCCATTACTCCAGGAATAGGAAAATGAGGAATTAAATACTCGTATAGAATACCAAGCGAAAGAACTATCAGTTTGTCACCTTGATGTTGAAAATACAGGAGGAGTAAACAGCCACTCCATAGACGAAGGCACACTGGAATATGCGGACCTAGAGAGGTGAAATTGACTATTCAGATGAAAACTCTGTTCTGTACACGGGTCACCTATCACGATGGGCGACGTTGTCGAACCACAGGAAATGCACAGATCACAGACAGACGGACTGCATAGTCTGGTAAACATCTGAACTCCTGGGAGCGGCGACTGGAGTCACTCTGATTATTCTGTGTACTGCAGACAGACGCGTTCTAAGGGTATAGTCAGGGAGTGGTAGAGGGGACGAATTACGAACTGGCCAAGATAATGAGTAACAAGATCAAGACGAGTGACATATAAGAATATATTATTCCCTCCGTATGTACAAATAATTCTCTGTTATCCAAATACTGTGGTTATCGCCTGTTTGAATCACATCAGCTTCATCGTATTTTATAGAATTTAGCGTTTTTTTGAGTTATTTGGATGTATATTATAATCACTAGTACTGGTCAAATCCTCATGAAATAGTTGTTTTACAGAAGTAAGCGTTTTATGAGTTCGGCGACCATTATTGAATATATATAAAATAATGATAATTGATAACATAGAGTAGCTGATAGCAATAAGCGAGGAAGTTATATTTATTTGAAAAGAATAAAATTCTTTTGCTGTTGGAGTGAAATATCTCGTTTTTTTTTTCTTCATAAACATGACAGTGTTTAGAAAGGTCGTGAAACGGACTTTGTAAGTTTTAATGGCCAGTTTTGTAAATCACCGGAAACAGTTAAGTATACTTACAAATACTTTTGTTGGAGCGCGCGCGCATATACACACACACACACACACACAAACACATCATATATATATATATATATATATATATATATATATATATATATATATATATATATATATATATATATATAT
>JAYMFT010009157.1:0-16963 GCA_038088735.1 Panulirus argus
ATATATATATATATATATATATATATATATATATATATATATATATATATATATATATATATATATATATAACTTAATATTAACTAGTTGTATCATCTTTTTTAGATGGAACGGAGTACATTGTTAAGGACCTTGTCCAAAAGGAGTCCATCATTACCCTGCGGCTGATTGAAGCACATCTTCGCAGCAGGAGGAGCCCCATTTTTAAGGGGTCCTGGAGTTATGAGATAATGACAAGATAAGAGATAAAAAAAAACAACTTACATCGTTACCGAACACTGGCCCACAAGGGTTTTAATGTATTGACCACTTATACCAGCGAGATATATCTCATACACACTCATACATCCTATGACCTACCTCAAGGAGAGTTAAGCCAGCCATTTTTTTTCTAATCCAAGTCTAACAGCTGGTTAAGGAGGAGATTTCCAGCCGGTTCGTCTGAAATAATGGAAAATGTAGGAGGAGGTTTTTTTCAGATCGCTGTATATTTTGTGGGACCGCAAGGGGGGTTCTTAGGGCCACACACAACTCACCGGCGAATCTTAAGTTAGCTGAGTGGAAGTTGATCTATCTTTCCTTAGTTCGTTATTACGTCAGCTGTGTCGTCTATCGTCACATGATCATCTAGTCTATTACGGTGGTAATCCTGGCGGCCATGACTTCGGCACTCAGCTGAGATTTATGTTGTGAATTTATGGAGTCGTGTGAGTTAAAAGCTGATGGACTAAGAACAGGTTTTTCAAATGATCACCTTTAGATGGAGGGTGGTGGGTGGAGGAGGGTGGCTGGCAGTGCCGCTGTAAGCCTGGCCTCTCCCCGCTGAGGGAACACCACCTCCCCCCACAGCCCTCGTCACCAAACGCTCAGCAATTAGATACAGATCGGAAACTCGCTCTCAAAAGTCTCGAGGCCGAGGCTCGGTGGCTCCACCCGCTAACACCCCCACCCCCTCCCCCATCGCTTTGGGTACGTGTGCCCCGGGCGGGCATGCGGCGGTCTGGTGCCCCTCCCCCCCAGAGAGAGAGAGAGAGAGAGAGAGAGAGAGAGAGAGCGATAGAGAGGGAGTATCCCTGAGGATCTGCCGAGGTGGCAAGCCGACTCTCCCGATCCCAGTGTCGTGAAACCTGCCGCTTGTGACAGGGAGCGCCCATCGGCTGGACTCTCTCTTGGGCGGACGAGATTTACTGCAGCAGAGCTGAAGGCAAGCTGCTTGTAGGTACCTGGCTCAACCTGTGGAGTTACAGCAACGACCCGGTACCTGGCTATAACCTTCGCAGGTACGGGTGAGAACATCCTACGGCAGCTCCCGTTGTACCGTCTGACTACCAGTAATCACACCGTCGTTGTGTTCTCAGATTACACGATTTTGGCGACGTTATGGATAGGCTCAGCCTCCAGAATTCAGGGGTTGCCTAAGCCAAGGAGTACCTACTTGGCTGGGTGAAACCGGCACTGCATTTACGAGTGATATTTGCGGTTACGAGAGTGCCAGGTGGAACTTGCACTGCATTTACGAGTGGCACGTAGAAATTTACGGTGAACCACCCAACTCTACTGGCTTGCATCAACTGTAAATACACGCCGTGGTGCGTTTTAGTAGGCCTTATCGCTAAGGCAGAGTTTCAAGAGAAACAGAAATGACTTGATCATAATGTCCCAACTGAATAAGGCCTGGCGCAAAGAAAGTGTGCTTCAATTACCATTGATCATTACAGGTACGCAGTGTTTGTGTGGGAAGGGTGTGTGGTGGGGAGAAGAGAAGCAGAGTTTCAGCATTCACACACGTTCATGTGGGTCACAGGTCTTGTTCTGGGTCGTGTGAGTTTGGAAAAGATGCGGGGTTTATGTAGTGACATCCTCTGGTCAAGTGTGGATACGATTACCCACCAGCCAGAACCAGCCATTGAGTGTGCGACATTCCGTGGAATACAACCGCAGGCTGTGGAACACTACCATAAGCTGTGAAACACTTCTAAAGTAAGCCATGGAACACTGCCACTGGTTGTAGAACACTACCGAAAGCTGTGGAACCCCACCACAAGCTAGAAGATTATTACACTCTGGTGCTACATCCGTGTCGAGAGCACCTCTTCACTCGCGGCGTCACTACATGTAAGGCAAGGAACCAGAAGGATAATATGCATGTGGGACGAACGGATTTGGAGTAAGCAGACGTTAGAGTCACCAGAAATGCCCTATGGAATGTGTTATGAATATACGGTGCGGGAGGCTAGTGGCTTATCGGTGTTACATTTCCAAACTTCCATTCGTCAGGAACTCTTCCTGCAGCAAGTGACGTACTGAAAAGGGGTAAGTCAGGGGCTTGACTATCCCATTCTTCGCCTCTCTCATCGTCCCCGGATAAACCTTTATCACTTGCCTGCTGTTTTATTCATTTGTCATTGGTATCAAGCCGCAAAATGTTGATCTTTCATTGTGTTTTGTGGAGGACGTGTACAGAGAGGCGTTGGTCACGGGGGCGCGTCTCATTTGGCAATATTGACACTCCTTGCCCGCCCGCTGAGCTTCGTGGAAAAGGTTATCACCTCAAATAAGGTTCGTTAGCTTGTGTCATCCCTGACTGAGAGCGGTGGCGCTAGCCCTTAACTGAGAGCCCTGTCATGCAGGAGGTCATTCGTGGTTGACCTCGTCTGACCGTCACGCGTTTTTCCTGTAATACCTGAACGAAAGAAAAAAAAAGAGGAATACAGACGCAAACTTGTGTCAGGATTTCTACATGCGGTTTGATATATTCATGAAGGACGGACTGCACCTAAATGAAGTGGGGGTTGCGCGTTGTGAAAGGCTCCTCAGTGAGTCTATAGGCGCATTTTGGTCAAAGAAGGCAGCTTTCCTCCATCACTTCAGAAATCACATGTACATGTTACGGTATGTGTTGCGGTGTTACCTGACCAACCCGGCCGCGACGGAAGCCTAGCCCAGGTTACGAATGTCGAGAGATGGTTTAAGTTATTTTACGAAGGACACCACCACACGTGTGTGTGTGTGTGTGTGTGTGTGTGTGTGTGTGTGTGTGTGTGTGTGTGTGTGTGTGCTCCTCCCTCCATAATGTGTCAAAGTCTCCCCATAACTCACAGTAATCACACTGGATTATACGTTAACCTCCACCCTGTTTTACGTGTACAGACTACCTGAGCCTCTCTCTCCCCGTAACACATAAATACTAATCACAAATTGTAATCACACCTGGCCTAGGCTCGGGTGTTTGTATATGTGCGTGTGTGTGTGTGCACACGAGTGTCAAGTCCTTGCTACATATCACACGAGGTTAAGAGACGGGGCAAGACGAGTGTAAAATTTCTCTTCCCGTAACACACAAGTAGTAATCACGCACACACGCACACACACACACTTACACACACACACACACACACACACACACACACACACACACACACACACACACCAATTTAAAGAGGACAAAATGAATGGATGGGTGGAGGCTGGACTGTGTATCCTTGGACTGCCAGATGGCCTGTGATACTGTCCCCCCAGCAGAAGAATGATGATAATGATGAGACCGGACGCCGTAGCCCAGTTGGCCAGGGGAGGAAGGGCAATGTATAAATGGGAATGACAGCCACCTAACCCGGGGGCAGCGGGGAACACATGTCAAGGGAACGTTTTTCTTAAGCTGGCGCGAAAGGTAACAAGTGTGGGGTCCCTCGGGACTCAGCGCTGGGGCCATCAGTATTTCTGATGGATGTAAGATATTCACCAGACCAGGCGGGGTTACACCTGACCGTCTGGGGATACCAGATTTGACGAGAGGAATGCTGGAAATACTTCAGGTAACTCCAGAAGACCTGCATTAGTCACCAGAAAAAATGAAAATGTCTCGCGAAATTTGACCTCAGGAAATGCCTTCGCAAAAAAAGATTTTAAAAGGAGACTAGACAGACCACCGCACGGTGAACACTTCATCAAGGGAATCTCATGGCAAGCCTGGTGGTCCGGAAGGTACCCCTGGGGGTCTTCGACATCACACCGAACTCGCCGTCAGAACATCACTAGAGGTGGATGTGCTCGTGAGGCAGGAGGCACAATCACACCTTCCTTACTGTCGCAAGTTGCCTTCAAGTCCAGGTTGGTGGAAGCCACGTACGTTCGACCCAGGCTGTAATATGAGATGCGACAGTCTGGTCTCCACACTTAAAGGAGTTACGTGAAGCTGCTGGAGAGGGTACAAAGGAACGCGACAAAGGACAGCCTCCAAATTAAGAGGAGTGAGTCACGGAGAGAGGAATGATGATGCCTTAAGCGCGCAGTCTTCTGGAGGAGAGAACAAAGGGGTGGAAGGTGATGATAGCCAGGTAAAGATCGGTGGAAGGGGCCACGATGACGCTGACACAGAGCCACTCATCTGACCCTCTGTGGTGTAGCGGTTAGCAGGTGCATTCACGACACATTCACGGGCCAGCTGGGGTCCAGCCCGTGTAGGCACGAATCTTGGTCGCGGGAGTCAGTCGGCCCACAGTCAACCCAGCTGTTTATCCTCTCCTTTTTTAGGGGGCTGGTCCATAAAAAGTGAGTACCCGACTTAACCTGAAGCACTATTGTGGACACTTATGTTCAGGAGGTCCGGTGATTGCCGGTTCACTGTTTCGTGTGATCAGATCTGTCCAAAAATTCATATGGTTGGGAAACCCAGTTTAATTAAGAAGTGGAGTTAGGCTCGTTCCATTGCTCAAGATGATTTCGCTAGAGCCTCTGATTTTTTTTCTTTTCCATAAGTTATCTAAGCATTGAAAAGAGACTTTAGAATTATACTAGAATTTCCAACGTGTGTGTGTGAGGATGTAGACAGATGTTTGCCATTATATGTCCGTCTCTCTGTCTGCCTGGGAGTGAGGTGATCATATCAAGATCCCGTGCAAAATAATCGCACGAATCAGATTTGATGTAATGCTTCAGACTTGACGTGGTAAGACTCGAGCGAGTGTCTCTGTTTATATGAAAAAAAAAAAGAGAAGTGAAAAATTGGTCTAAGAAAATCGCATGTCAGTCTCAGGTCTCAAAAGCGGATCAGCCCACTGTAATAGGGATATGACGCCAGCTTTCGCCCGCTGATAATGACAGAAAATATAGACAGAAACAGATGGAAGTCTTACAGAAACAGACTCATTAACGGTTCATTATAAGCATCGTAATTAGTATATTATTAAGCAAGCGAGAGTGAATTAAGGGCTCTGCTGTCCTCTGGAATACGCCTTAACCTTATTAAAATCAGCTTTTTTTTCAGAATTTAATGCATAGCTTAAATCTTGAAGTCAACACAGATTTATGATGATAATTTCGTGGTTTGGCAATGGATTACAATTATGATTCTATAATTATTGATGCAGTGGGAAAGAGAGATTCATAAGACGGTGTTAACACACAGCAGAAATGCCCTGGTGGTGAGGCCAGCCACCCCGCGTGGGGAGGTGGAGGCCCGTCCCGTGGGATGTGGGGGTGATGGTAATTTCCTCCCCCTGGGAGAGGGGGCGATGGCTCCCCCGTACCGGAGTGCGGCGGGGTGCACCTCCCCGGATTATGAGGAGGGGGTAATGATGGCCCTCCCCGGTATGTGGGGGTGATAGGTGCCTTTCCCCTGGGTGTGGGGGTGGGTGAAGGTTGGCCCTCCCCAGAGTTTGGGGTGATGTTGGCTCTCTTTAAGATGCAAGGGCTCAGGGGTAATGGAGACCCTTCCTGGGGATATGGGGTGATAGTGTCCCTCCCCTGGGGTGTGGGGTGATAGTATCCTTCCTCCTGGGGTGTGTGGGGGTGCTAACGGTACCTCTCCCCGTGACGAGGGAGTAACGGTGCTTCTCCATCGGGTTGTGGGGTGGGAGTTGGGGGTGATGGTAGCCCCTCTCCCCCCCCGGGGAGTGGGGTTGAATGTAAGTAACCCTTCCCTCTGGGGTGTAGGGTGATGGCGACTCCCCTCCTGTGGTAGAACTGACCCTAATCCTCCCTCAGCCATGGCCGAGGTCGGCCGGTCTCACCTGACATTAAGGCGATCAGATTAATACTTTTTTTTTTCCATCCTTTTCGATTTTTTTTTTATGGAGTTCTTTTTGGACCTTCTTTTTTTCTCACAGGACGCGTAGGGGCGTTCCAGAAGAACTGGTTCCTTCCAGCGCCGTGGTGAGGAGCCACCTGTCCCGCGTCAGCGAGGTAGCGATAAGAAGAGAGGAATGTGCCTTAGAGGAAAAAAAAAATCCTCACTTGGCTGCCTTCTCTGTTCCCTCGTTTGGAAAAGTTCAAAACAGGAGGGGAAGATTTCTAGCAAGCACCCCTGCTCCTTCCCCTTTTAGTCACCTTTTACGACACGCAGGGAATATATGGGAAGTATTCTTTCTCCCTTATCCCCAGGGATGATATAAATAAATAAATATATATATATATATATATATGGCAGTTTGTATATGAAACCCTTGCTCTGTAGTTTATATAAATTTGATATAAACATTCGGCTTAACCTCCAAAGTTGTGGTTAAACAGACATAATTCTGAACTCACTTAACGGATGGAATCATACACTCTTTTTTTCGAATACTTTCTCTGGGGAAAAATGGAAGTGGCTGTGATTACTGTTACGTCTACACGAGACGGGCGTGGCTGGCGGCCGTCAGCCCATCCCCTGGCTGGAGTAGTACTCTGGGGTCGTTGTCTCAGCAAGAGCATGAGAATTTAAAACAATGGAATATCAGGTTTCTGTGAGAGACGCTCTAGAGGGTTATTGTTAAGCATGGCTGTCTGGCGAGGCTACGGTCTGATGGCGGAGGAAGACAAATGTCTGGCTGAGGCGAGGTTGTGGAGACGAGCAGCACTGGGGGCGACAGAGTGCCAGGATTTGCATCAGAGCGCTGGTGTGGTTCCACTTTGTCGTGTCCGTCGTTCCAAATAGGGTTCGGGGGTTCCAAATAGGGGGTTCACAGTGTCTCGGATCATTTGGCCAAGAGTGGCAGGCGTAGCTCCTTGACACCACTCCCGCTCAAGCTTGTCAACCCGAAATTTGCTTTGATTTACGATTGGCCATAGATGGAGATTGACTACAGACGGAGACGGGCCACAGACGGAGACTGGCCACAGATGGAGACTGACCACAGACGGAGACTGGCCACAGACGGAGACGGACCACAGACGGAAACTGACCACAGACGGAAACTGACCACAGACGGAGACGGACCACAGACGGAGACGGACCACAGACGGAGACGGACCATAGACGGAGACTGATCACAGACGGCTCTCCCCTCCTCTCTCTTCTGCTGTGGGTGGGCGAGGTCCACCGCTCAGGTCACCCCTCCCCGTGGTTACGTGGGTCACGGTGGTGGGCTAGATGGTGGTGGGTGACGGTGGTGGGCCAGGTGGTGGGGGGTGACGGCGGTGGGCCAGGTGGTGGAGGGGGTCGGGTGATGGAGACCCAGCTGTCACAAGAACGTACAACCATCACCACATAAATCTCGACGGACATAATCCAGGAAACATGATTTAGATCTGAGTACTGGAGGTGGGTTCTGGGTACTAGCGGAAGGATCCGGGCACTGGAAGTGGGTTCTGAGTAGTGGAGGCAACGAGGGTGTGGGCGCCGGAGGTGGGGATTATATTTAAGCAGTAGGAGGCAAGTCAGGTGTGGAGGGTGTCTTGGGTCTTGGTGGCCGCCCCTCACTGTGACCTCTGTACTCGTCATGTAAGCCACAGTTGGTCACCTCCCATCGTCATCATGGAGGCTAATTCTTGAAGACCTCTGGAGCTGTTAACGCGAGACGTTGTGGCTGGCTGCCTGTGGTGAAATGTGTCATTTCGTGTGAGGGTCGATCTTTACAGTAGAAGTTCTCCTCGAGACCAAACCTTAAATGAGATAGACAAAAATGCTATAAGGGATAGAAAAGGGCTACATGGGATAGAAAAGGGCTACATGGGATAGAAAAGGGCTACATGGGACAGAAAAGGTGTACATGGGACAGAAAAGGGCCACATGGGACAGAAAATGGCTACATGGGATAGAAAAGGCGTACATGGGATATATATATACAGAGTTTCTTTCATCCCCTGATTTCATCTGGCCGATTTGAGAGGAATCCGTCGAATGGAATCCTGCTACACGGTACCGCTTTCTTCATTCTCAGTTCGGAGGATAATTTCAGTGAAAGCGTAGGTGAACAGTACATGTGTAGGGGTAGATGGAGGTCAGTACAGTGGGTACAGTACATCGTTACAGAAGGGGGTAGAGGCGTGGGTCGAGTTGTTTGGGAATCCAGGTAGTTGTTTTTGGATCAGAAAAGGTAGGAAGAGAATTAATGTCAAAATACAACATATAAGTACATTATATCACAGATTCTTCTTGGGTACAAATACAAATATTGTAACGAGAGCAACACTGATTGGTTATACTGTATAGGGTACAGGGAGACACTTGAACTGGTCGGAATACATCAGTTAAAGGGAGGTTTAGGGTACATGAAGTATACGGTACCTGCTTTACACGGTACAGTGTGGTACTGAAGGGTACGTAATGAGATGTGTGTGGTCTTGGGTGCATCCATCGTGTTGCCGTCACCTGTTGTTTGGTTCTGATGAGTGTGTGACGGGACAGGGTCTACATTGGTGACGTGTGTGACGTGGTAGGATCTATGGCGGTGACGTGCGTGACGGGGTTAGGTCTGCGGGTGTGACGGGGCAAGATCTGTGGGGGTGGTGACGTGTTTGACGGGGCGAGATCTGTGGTGGTGACGTGTGTGACGGAGCAAGATCTGCGGTGGTGGTGACGTGTGTGACGGGGGCAAGATCTGTGGTAGTGGCGACGTGTGTGACGGAGCAAGATCTGCTGCGGGGATGACGCGTGTGACGGGGCAAGATCTGGTGACATGTCCCTTGGGGGGCGGGAGGCGACGGCTCATGTCCCTCTAATTACCAACGTCTGATATTCCATCGGCCAGCCCTTTTTACGTTCCTTCCCCCTCCTGTCTTGCCACCACACCGTCTCTCCACCTTCCTGTCTACCACCACACTGTCTCTCCACCTTCCTGTCTGCCACCACACTGTCTCTCCACCTTCCTGTCTACCACCACATTGTCTCTCCACCTTCCTGTCTGCCACCACACTGTCTCTCCACCTTCCTGTCTACCACCACACTGTATATATATGTCCGTCTAGTCTGCCACCACACTGTGTAACGCCCCCTCTTCTCATTGCCACTGTTGATTGAAGGGTCTGGTGGCGAGGTGCCTCGTGAGGCGAACATGTCCAGTAGCGAACGTTCTTCTTGGCGCATCCCCTCAACTCCTCGTCCTTCCCGTCAGAGGCGCGGCGGAGGCGGTAAATCACCCGATGGTGAATTACCGGGTGTCAGCGACCAGTCCTCCTCCTCCCACACACACACACACACACACACACACACACCTCCCCCAACACCTCGCGAGATTAGCAGAGCGGCCCTGCCCGAAATCCTCTCCATACAACGACAGCTTCTCTTGATTTTCTTCTCTGGGACACACACACACACACACACACAAACACCTTTGTACTTTTGTGTGTGGGAGTCTCCGGAGGACAAAGGGAGCCATGATGAGCTGCAGGCGTGCTACGGGGAGAATGCCCCGAGATGAGTTCTCGCGCTATATGCACATCCCATCGGAAAGTTTCCGCCAGTGAGGAGGGAAGATGAGAAGAGTCCTCGCAGATACGAACCGCGCCACACACACACACACACACCTACCTCCTCATCTGTCCCCTGTGTCGCATGAATTCCTCCTCCACCTCTCTCTTTCTTTCTCTCTCTCTCTCTCTCTCTCTCTCTCTCTTTCTATGCGTCTGGGCTTCAAGACCCTACTAGGAGGAGGAGTCCACAGGGAGGTCCCTCTGACGGATGAGAACGGTAGATTTAGACGAAGAATAAAGAAAAAACGCGGCGGAGGGTGGGCCTGGGGCTGGAAGACCAGCAGAGTCATCAGGAATTGAGATGTACGTACGTGATGGTTTGTGATGCTTGGCTCCCCTCCTCCGCCCGTCACCTTCCCTCCGTCCTTCTGTCTGTCTGTCTCTCTGTCTGTCTGTTCAACAGTCTCTCTCCATTTATCGTTCTCTGTGCCTCGACCTCTGTAGAGCTGCTCCATTCTACTCGCGGTTCAAGTCTGATTCTATCTGTCTCTTCGGGACGTTCCACTTTCACCTTCGCCTGCTCGCATGAGCTAGCTCCTCTCTCTCTCTCTCTCTCTCTCTCTCTCTCTCTCTCTCTCTCTCTCTCTCTCTCTCTCTCACCCGTCAGCCAGGGGGTGGTGCTGGACGGCGCGCCGGCCGGCACCCAGGGTTTGTGTGTGTGTGTGTGTTGTCGAGATGCCAGCGATATCTGAGTGTGTATATTACGGAGGAGGAGATTATAGTGAGCGCAGCAGGTCCTCCCTGGCCATCATTACTGGCCCGCCGCCGGGCCGGGGGGGGGGGGGGGGGCGGGCCCGGGGGGGCCCGGCCCCCCCCCCCACCCCCCCCCGCCCCCCACAACCTGTGCGTTTTATTCCAGAAGCGCCAAAGACTACGTGGCGCTGGATTGTGTCCAGGTGGTTGGACATGAACCAGGTGGCTGGCCATGAACCGGGTGGTTGGCCATGAACCAGGTGGCTGGCCATGAACCAGGTGGCTGGCCATGAACCAGGTGGTTGGTCATGAACCAGGCGGCTGGCCATGAACCAGGCGGCTGGCCATAAACCAGGTGGTTGGTCATGAACCAGGCGGCTGGCCATGACCCAGGTGGCTGGCCATGAACCAGGTGGCTGGCCATGAACCAGGTGGCTGGTTATAATAAACCAATGCTGGTAGTGGAAGGTCAGGTTAGGTCAAAGTCACCTCACCCTACAGGCGTGTCACTGACTTCGATGAGCCCAGCGAGACTTCGAACCGGGCGAGACTTCCTTGTGGTTCCTCGTGTGCTGTGGCTCCGGCAAGAGTGATCTGGTGAGGCCCGGGAGCCTTATGTCCGAACTTCGTTATATACAGCCATGGAAATATAGATAGGATACACTCTTTTTAACGAAAGATATGCAAATTTTCCAGTCTGCGTTTCATATCTTTCTACCTTTTATTAGATAAAGGGACATCGTCCTCTCTCATTATCTAACTATATCTACTTCCTTTTTTAATTTATTTTTCCGGTTCCATATGGCCGGGTTTGTTGATAGATCGGTCAGTCTGCCTCCGCTGCCTGTAGGAGGCTGAGGGAGAGCAAGACCTCCTCACCGACTCCTAGTGTCCCTGTTTGTGCCCCGTGTACGTGTTCAGTCCTTGGTTACGGTTTTCACACACTCGAGCGGAAGTCCTCAGTCACGGCGCTGACGTACGGTTGCGTAATTTCGCGCGCAGGCGCGTCGTCCCGAGCGCTTCAGCATCCCAGGGAAACTAGGTCAGCCTGACCCAAACACTTCACGCTTCGGTCCTTTTGGTGGTGGACGTCTTTGACCACATTCAGCTTGGCTTTCCAACGCACTCCCACGCTAACTAACTCCTCCTCAACACACCTCGTATAACTTTCCCTTTCTGCTTCCAATTCTCCTTTTCCCACTCGTCATATTTTTCTGAGACCTGGTCTGGTGGGGGACACATGCAACATCCCACGTACTGAGGATACGGAGGGGGTGCGGTAGGGCCTCCCTCGATCGACCCTTCCGTCTCTAAACACAAGATAACAAATGTGATAGAAATTATTAATAAACAGATATATATACTTTGACCGATGACCGGATAAAGAAGACATTTCACACAGAGAGGTAGTTAAAAAGGCAGGTACGTGCATAGAGCGCTATTCAGATTTCGTAAAACATCGAAGTAAGTTCTTTTTTCTTACAAAATTTACACGAAGTGGATCGATGGGATGACATCACCTTCGCCAAGTGTGTGTGGGTCTTATCCCTTCAGCTCTCCCCTGCTTCCTGTCTTTCATTGCTCCCCTTCCATTTCTGCACTCGCCTCTCCAGCTTCCTTCACATTCTGACACATCTGCTCGCCTTCCTCCTGTTCCCCCATCATGTCCACGTCTTTTCCATTTCCTGCCAACCCATCTTCCTCTCCTCTTTCCCCCCCATTTCGTAATGTTTCCTGGCTCAGATAAACAAGACAAAGGAGGTTCACTTTCCCTGCCTTCTGCCGTCTCTCAGCCCGCGGATATTACCTTCTTATCTCGCCACGATGCTGCCCGCCTCGTCTCTCTTATCTCTCCCTGCGCTCACCGTGACCGCCAGCTGTGTCGTCCTCCGCTGTCTTGTTCGCTAGCTTTGTTATCGCCGGCTTTGTTGGTCGCAAAGTGTCCCCCCCTCACCTGCGTCGTCTCGCAGCCAGGGAATCCCCAACGTCTGTTACTAAGTCGGAAATTCAATTCCAGTGATATGATCGAATACTGTGGTTCACGTCTGTAGAGATGAGAAGGAGATTAGAGGCCCAGATCGTAAGATGGAGCCTAAGCCACTGAATATGTGGGGATAATGGAATATATTGCAGAAATGTTGAATGCCAGAAAGGAGGCCAGTTGATCTGTAGTGGGTTCATAGGATAGGTGGGTGGGTGAGAGTAGGTGAACACAGTGTTTCGTGTCAGGTGCACGAGAAGAACAAGTGAAGGTTACAGGAGATGAAGCTGTGAAGACACGTAGAGTAGGTGCAGTAATATGAGAGATGCTCCATCAGCGAGGGAGGTGGTGGCGGCGCATGAATACTAAAATAAAAGGAACTCTTCATAAGGCTAAAGGAAATGATCATAAGGCCTGGATAGATATGATAAATGCACCTTAAATGAAGGCAAAAGAGCCACATTTGATCGTAAAACTATAGGAGGTTAGTTCGGTGAGTGTACGAGTCCTTCAGTGAAAAACGAATTATCTTGGATTTTTGGAGAGATGTGGACGAGTTAGACGAAAATATTATCTAAAAGGACAACAGAGTGTAAATAAAACTATGGCAGCGTTAAGTGGACGATGGTGTAGCGAGGCAAAGGTCGAGAGAGAGGAAGGAAGTGTTTGGGATAACACTCCCTCCTGATTTATGTATTGACTTTAGCTCTCAGGAGTACTCCAGTCGAGTGAGAGCTGCAGGGGCTTTGAACAGCGTTATCACTGGTTTGGCTTCTCTGGTTACAGCGCTTACAGAACTTCTCACCGCCCATCTAAACAGATTCGAGTGTTCCTTTCACTGTCTTCTCCAGAGGCCAGATATCCGTCCGACCTCATCGCTTCTTGACCTGTGTCAGTTCAGAGTTGTATACAGATCTGTTGCTGATCCGCGTTCGATATTGAGACGCGATTCATTCGCTCCCTCTGTAGTGTAGGGACTTTGAAAAGCATCCCACTGGGACATTGTGCTGTCACCGGTGGCACACTGGAAGACTTGGCTATTATTTCCTCTCAGGTTTGCGTGTCCTAAGCAAGAACTGTTTGGGGAAAATGAACAATCATGGAGGCAGCGGAAGAGAAGATCTGTAACCATCCATTTCCTGCGAAAGAAAAGAGAGAGGATTTCTTCTCAACCCTCACGCTTCCTCTCCTGCTGATGCTCTGACAAATTGCGACAGATGTTGCAATCATCTGTCACAGATTTTTGCCGTGACTCGTTAGCGGAGGAGCTTAAACAGTGGAGAGAAAAGAGTGAGAGGTTAGACGAAATTCCTCTATTTCGGAGGGACAGAAATTTTGATACTGATTTCCTCGAGACGCGTTAACGAGCCGCCCAGTGTCGAGCGCTTAGGTTCGATTCCTCTTTGCGGCAGTCGGTCCACAGTCAACCCAGCTGTTCATCCACCTCAAGGGAATGGCCGATGAAATGGGTGCCTGGCTTAGGTTAGGGTATATACATGGAGAGAGTTAATGAAATGGCCTAAATTGGGGTCTCAATCGCCCACGCCGTCTCGGCTAACATAAAATATAGAAATCGTCTCAACACATCCAGATATTTAGCAACAGCTAACTACAGTCCTCCGTCCAACTTGTATTCTCATGGTTGTCAGTTCACCACAGAATTCCAAAAGATCAGAATTCAGAATCAACATGAAAAAGCGAGAGAGGTCGACTCAGCGCCTATGCTTCAGCTGAGTATCCTTGCTCTCTCTAATTAGACTGATTCCCATTTCCCGTGAGCGCCAGCCTTCCAGACCATGTGAGATATCCTCACTGAAGTTGCACGAGTTGTGGGACTGTTGTTCGCTGGGTGAAAGTTCCCCTTCCCCGTGATGAGGTTCACTTCACAGTAGAATATAGCAGCCACTAGCACACGCCTCTCCTACTGCATGTTGTGCGAGGTGTCTCAAAGGTTCGGGTTCAGTGTTCATTATTTTTTTTACCTTTAGGTCAACAAATGTTCAACTTACGCGACATAGACTTCGAAATCCATACTCATGAGTCCTCCACACTCCTGGGTACTCATGAGTATGGGTATACAAGTTCGGGTCTTGCAGTTTGAGCTTCTGTTGAACTGAAAGTTAGCAGCGAATCCTGCCTGTGATTCAGGGCTTCTGAGACACTACGAAACGCGAGAAGTGTCAGCTGATGAAGACCGTGGAACTCCCTGGATTTCCTGGTTGAGCTACCAGGAATGACACACCATAAGCGACTGTGACCTGGCTCGAATCCATTTTTCGAGCGTAGACCACGAGAAAATGAATTTTTGTTCGAATATTTTGTAGCTATCACGAGACTGGGGTTTGAAGCTTCTCATGAGAGTAGTTCGAGGCTTCGCGTGAGATTTGAGGCCTCGCCCGCTATTGATTCTAAGGTTCATGAAGACAGTGATTCGAAGCTTCGCAGGGGAGTGCCTGTAACCAAACAGTGCAAAGGTGTTGTTTGAATGTTGTTTCATGTCAAACTCATCAAGAAAATATCTGAGCTTCACACTGCAGAGTGGATAATTGAACTGCAGAATTATTTGGTCAGTGACAGTTAATAACTGAATGAAATCCAACGGTAAAGATTTTTTTGTTGTTGTTGATTAGTTCTCGTATGATAGTGTAATAATGTATGTTTCTGAACTGTTTTATATTATCTGTTCCCTCATCTATCGCTCTCATTTCTTGAAGTTAATTCCTTGTAAGTCATCATTTGTTGGCTAATTGTGGCTCGTTTAGAGACTCGAAAATATACAAATTTTCCTCGAACATATAGAGTAAATAAGGCGGATAATCCAAGACGTTTTTGCTCGCACACTTTAGATCGCATTTGTAGTTACAGGATACAAATGCAGGTTTATGTATAGTACGAACTTTAATGTGGGGCGAACCCCAGTCGTTGGCTGCAGGTGGTAAGCTGAGAAAGTTGCCAGGCATTGCTCCTCCTGTAACATCAGACAAACAATAGGCACAAAGCTGTCGTAAGTGAGCTTGTAAACACTGCCGCTGTTGTCGACCAGGATGGCAGGGGAGATAAAGTCGACCAGGTTATGTGCCCCACTGCTGCAGGGACGTCCCGCCCCGCCTGCCTCTTGGGGGTGGTAGTCCAGGGCTTATTGTCGGGTATTTGCTTTATGACCATCAAATGCATAGGTCCAGAAAAAGCAGTTTAAACCGTAATAATGTGTCGTGCATGTTATTTTTAAGTTGGCATTGACGACGTGTTAGGACACCATTTAACTAAAGTCGACCGAAATAATTCCATCATAGAGTTACGCTTCTTGTGTGATAACTAGAAACTGGAGCTGGACGGACACTAACACCAGACAAACCCCCATTACTGTCAGTGGGGGAGAGAATGAGAAGTCAGATGAGAATGGTAAAGGAAACAATGAAAAAGAAAATGTGTTGCGAGATATGTTACTAAAAACATAAATGCATGTTTTATACACAGGGTGAACCAAAAGTCACTGTGCATCTTCACCATAAACGATAAAACCGCATCATTCTTAGTAATATTATTAAAACGAATGACCTAAGTGACCTATGAATCCTAGATGACCGACCTACGCGTTTCACGAAGAAATCTGCCTCATAAGGTGTAAACAATTTACGAAGTTTCAACCCTCAACACAGGCTCACAGGTTTGTACACCTTCTGGGTAGCGAGATGCGTGTTCAGCTGCATTTCCTTGGCCATGCTTAGCAATAGCTTTACTGTGGTCATCTCTGCCAAAGGCAGAGTCATTCAGTACTCAGAGGTAACCACAATAAATAACGCTATTGGCAGGAAAATGACCATATCACCCCGTAGGCCTTAACAACCCAGTCTCATGGTACCCCTCATCGGATTATGCTACCCGTAATGTCATTGAATCTGTCTTAATTGCTGATGGTAATACCTTTAACCTATCCCCAGGTGACTTTAAAGCACATACTATTATCTACCCAGTCATTACGAAAGAACTATCAAGACAAGAGAGTATTAGAAGGGTAGTTGAACACATCTCGCAACCCAGGCCAACCAACCCCACTCTTAACTCCCCTCTTTGACGGCCAGGACAGTTTCTACTCTGGCATGATGGTAAGAGGGTGTGCACAAGCTTGAGTGCTTGCTTGTGCTGGGAGTTGAAACTTTGTCAGTAGTTTACCCCTTATGAAGTGGATTTCTTCCGCGAACTTGCGGTGTAGTGTAAAGTTTCACTAAACAAAACCATCTGAACTCCTACTGAAAAAATATCTCGGATCATTTTATATATATATATATATATATATATATATATATATATGCTAGGCTGGTGGTTTCTTCCCACACTCAAGTGCAGCACAGTGCACGTGAGAACTATAAAAAGCTGCTTGCAATCCCACTGAAATGTCCCTGAACCGTAGGTCAGCCTAGTTCCCCCTGCAGGACAGGGGGGCGCCTGCCCGCCTGCCTGCCTTGTCGTCTCGGGAGGTGGCGTGCCTAGGGGTGGCGTGTTGCAAATGTGAAACAGATTGGATAAAAGGTTCGTAAGTTGCATGTGCAAACACTGGACACGACATACGCACTCCATCCAACACCCATCATCATACAAACTTTATATATATATATA
>JAYMFT010009168.1:0-2500 GCA_038088735.1 Panulirus argus
TATATATATATATATATATATATATATATATATATATATATATATATATATAGAGAGAGAGAGAGAGAGAGAGACTGTAGGACGTAACACACACACACACACACACACACACACACACACACTGTGAGCAGAGGGCGCCGCCGTCAAGGAAGGCGTATGAGGCCCTTCCTGTGAGATGCCATCAGGGAAAGGGGATGTCGTCGAAGTGCAGGGTCCTTCTGCTTGGCTAGGATCAGACTGGGAGCTCCTGGGCTATGTAGGAGGCCTTAACGACTGCGAGGGTGGGTGAGATATTATGCAATATATCTCAAGGCTGACTCTTTATTTCTTATTTTACGAGCTGGGATTCAAAACAGCAATTTTTTCTTTATTTAATAAACGATTTTCAATGTATTTCGTTCTATGAATACACTAATCATTTCATTCACCGTATCTAACAATCTACTAAGCATAATCGATTTGATTCTTAGTAAAATCTCTCGATCAGTGTATGATTACTATGAAATTACTTTTACGGTATGTATAAAACCTCTAATCTTACACCCTCAGGACTCCTATTTCATTTCTAAGGGGTTCCTATAGCACTGCTACCCTAGAACTCTCGGCAAATCGTCTACGATACATCCGTCTCACACCTCATGTTATTCCCGACCACATCCACGCTCATCCTTCCTTTTTGGATTCAAGACCCCGAGAGACTCATCCATGCAACACCAACGGGACTACGTCTAAACCCACCAAACGTACCTGTATGTTCCCTAATAGATGCTTTACTCTCACACACGTTAATGAACCCAGGATCTAGTCCCTTTCTTGCAACCTATGACTCAATTGAGCCCCCGTGACTTTCTCCACTGCCTCGTCCACTTCCAGGTGTCCAAAGGACGCCTCCTCCACCTCTTCCACATCCTCCTCCCCCCATTTCAACTTAAAGCATCGTATATCACCCACTTGATGCACCTTCTTCCCTTCCTTGCCACTGCAGTCTTAACTCTGAACCATCTCCTTTCTCAAACCCTTTCCGAAACTCTTGACACTGAACTGGAGTTCCTCCTCTTTTTCGAGAAGGCTACCTGAGCCGCGTCATCTGCAAACAGCAGCTGATTCCACCTCCCAAGCTGCGAACTGGCGACTCATTTAAAAGTTGCAAGTTGTATGATAACCAATATCAATTTTCTCTTACAGTGTGAAGATTTGTGTCGAAATATGTTAAAAATCTTCGCTCCTTCCTTCCTTCCATCTATTCACCTGTCAGGCTACCTATCTCTCTGGTTCACGGTATGGCCTCGGGAGAATGAACTATCATCATCACACTAGAACTGCATTTCAACGGGGTTGCTAACGTGTCTGGTTTCAGACACTGGACCAAAAAAGGAAATTCTTTAGGGAACCCGTTTTCTTTCTCCACTAGCTACGATTACAATCATTTGGTGTAGGGCGTCTGTGTGTGTGTGGCTCGATTCCTCTTTTCTCTTTGTCTCTTCTTTTCCGATCGCGGACTTTTGAGCACAGGGCTCTTGATTCTGCTTTCACCAGGTAGTGAGTGGTTCGGAGATTCGCGAGACGGTGGTTCAAAGCTTTACTGGGATTCGTGGCGAGTTCAAAGAGCGGTCGCTGGTGCCCTACCGGGCAATGGAGACTTAAGGAGTCTCGAAGCTTCGACACGTTAGTAAATAACGTGTTGCTTGTTCCTTGTCCCGCATCCATCTCTCAGAGTACCTAACCTAACCTTATTGTAGATTCCAGCTACAACTGTTGTTACAATGTATACCAAAATATATACATATATATATTTTTTCTACCCTGTCTGTCTGTCTCTCTCTCTCTCGTCACTGTCCAACCACTAGTTCAAAATACTCAGAATCATGAACGAATATATCTTTTTTTCCTTTTTTAATGTACTCAAATTTTTGTGTTGTTGACCTGCGAGTGCTTATTGGTGTTTGACAGAGGTCGGAAATCGTTAATGCACTTGTCCAGGCCAACAACGTTTGTTCCATTTAAACATTTCGCTTCGCCAGGTAATGTAATTTCCGCACTCCGCGTAGTCTCCCCTCTCCCACCCACCCCTCACTCGTGTCGAGGGGAGGTGGGGGAGATGAGGGTGGGTGGTGGTGGTGGGGAGAGAGAGAGAGAGAGAGGGTAGGGGCAGGAGAAATGTTAAGCAAATGGAATGATACGCTGCATGAAAATATTCAAACAATTCCATGCAGCTGCGTTCGTTGTTTTGATAGCTCAGCTCAACCGAAATGTTGCAGGCATTTTTTTTTATGGGGGGAGGGGGAGGGGGAGCGAGGTTGTGTTTGCATAAATGACTCATCATCGTTGCATCGGAGGTAGGATGATAACGCGTCTGTTGTCAGATGAATCGAGGTATATTAGCTAATCGAAGCAACAGGCTGTATAGGAGCATAGAATTCCACTAACTTCCAGAATCTAAGCTATGTCGACATGTCGTTGTCTCTCCTTATCAATAATGATAAGAAAGATAATGAAAAAG
>JAYMFT010009168.1:7500-12190 GCA_038088735.1 Panulirus argus
ATTATGCCTTAATGCCGTATATATATGCATATGTATAAATCTTTACATATTAAAAGGATAAATATTAAAAATCCATTTATTTAGGATTACTTTAAGCCACAAACATAACCAGATAATGTGATGGATTTATTCCCAAATGCCTTCAGCAACACACGAATCAGGTCTGTTGCGAGAGCAACACCGAAGACTGGAGGAGGGAAGCCGGTCTTTCAAATCTCTACCGCTTCTTTGAGATAGGACGAAGGGTATGAGGCCATAAAACTGGGTCGTGAACCCTTGGTGATATTACGTGTTGAGTTCCGAGACTCCTCGGGATCTTCCTCGATCCTATAAATCAGTCTCTCTTCTTTTTTTATAGTCGATCCTTTTTAGCCCAGGACCCCACGCAACCATACCACAGTCCCTGAACCTATAGGATTACGAGTCTGCCTCCTGGGCTCTCGCCGCAGAAGAACGTGTCTCAGTCTTCAGCTCAAGCAATGTTCCTATTCCTCCCTTAGTCCCAATACGAGCTTTACTTCAAGCCCTAGTGTCAGTCAAGTTAAAATCACGTTCCTGTCCCTTTCCTCAGTACGAGTAGAAACTTTAGGCCAAGTGTTAATATCAGCTCAAGCTAAGACCAAGCTCGTTGTTTCTCAGTCAAATTATCAGCTTTAGCTCAAGCAGTGATACCAGCCAAGGCTCAGTCCAAACATATATGTATAACTTATACATATATAGATATTAGAATATGTTACTGTTATTATCATACAACAATAGGACTTCTTTCACTGGGTCTCTGCAGTTTCCAGGCTGGGGCTCCAATCAGCAGCAGGGAAATGACGGTTCCTTTAGAGCAAAAAGTTTCTTAAGACTCAACTCCCTTTCATCTATTAACGATGATACAGCCTAGACGAAGGTGTCTTTTCACTCCACCATCACAACCACACCTCACAATCCACTACAACCTCACCCCCGTCAATACCCACAAACACAGCCGCATCTCACAATCCATTACAACCTTCCATTATTAGCGTCACCAACACCAGGAAACCTCATAAACCACGACAAGCCTCGCCCACACAACCACACCTCACAGTCCACAGGAAGTCC
This sequence comes from Panulirus argus, assembly GCA_038088735.1. Lineage (NCBI taxonomy): Eukaryota > Metazoa > Arthropoda > Malacostraca > Decapoda > Palinuridae > Panulirus > Panulirus argus. Next base: position 8,593 of record JAYMFT010009168.1, read on the forward strand.
CACCCACACAACCACATCTTACACAACCACATCTTACAATCCACTACATGCCTCACCAACGCAACCAAACCTCATAGTCCGGACTACAACCTTTCCTCACAAACACTCACTCACGTGGACACTTCATGGGTACTTTTACCCTGTTCCTCGGTCCACTGACTTCAGAACCAAAATTCGTCTCCACCACTTTAGCCAAGATTATATCATCAACCTCCATGGACTCTCACGCGAAAGCTACTTCACGAAGAAACAGTCACAGTTTCTTCTTCTTTTTCTTCTCTTCCTCCCCTCGTTATTTCACGCCTCTAGCGTGAGCTGGACACCGGAAACATTCCCGAGATTAACTCATTAGTGGTTATTATACGTAATTAACTTTAACGCGTCATTACAGTATTTCAGTGGATGGACGGCCGGAGGAGGGGGGAGAGAGAGAGAGGGTGCTCCTGAGACCCCCGCCTCAGTTCTTTACTTGCTTGAAGGCCCCATTCACCCTGTCCGGGATTTTCCAGTTTTTAATTAAACTTGGAACGTGGGTGGAATGTACGATCTTAATCCAGAGTATCGCTGCTGCTGCTGCTGCTGCCGCTGCCTCTCAAAGACCTGGTCTTGCAGGAGGAGGAGAAGGAGGAGAAGGAAGAGAAGAAGGAGAAGGAGCGGGCGGGCGGGCGGCGATTCGATTGGCCACCAGTGTGACCTCGAAGTGTGTGTGGGTGTGTGGGCCGTGTGGATTCCTCGTGGTTCCACCCTACAGATCCAGCCCCTCTTTGCGGTTTGTGGTACGAGAATGGTCTTTTTTTTTTCTTTTCACGGCAGTCACAAGCTCAAGTAACTGGTTCCTGAAGACGCACCACAAATTCATGGTTGGTTCGTCGACTGCCACAGGGTGACGGGGGACGAAGTGGTTTGCTCTGCGTGTCTCACCCTCCATCAGCTTGGAAATACGTGGCTGCCCCCCCAGTCTGTTCTTGACGCTACCTCGCTAACGCGGGAAATGGCGAATATGTATAATATATATATGTATATATAAAACCGAAGTATGGAAACTGTGTTCGTACCAAAAACCATCCGCCACTTTTTTCCCCCAGAACGTTTTCGCGACTTTACAGCACACGGCTACTGCCCACACAAAGCCGGGCGAATTAAGTCATTTCCCACAAATTACGTCGCTCGCCGCTGATTATCAGCGGTCCGCCGGTGCCTCATTTATGGGGCCAAGTTATGGCGTTTGTTCATAGTGTTCGGGGCCATTGCCCCCTCCTCCGAAGGCCACTGGCTAGTTCCTTGCCTGCCCCCACGTAGTCCACCACTGGCTAGCTCCTTGCCTGCCCACGTAGTCCGCCACTGGCTAGCTCCTTGCCAGCCAGGTTCATAAATGTCCTCAAAAATTACTCGGCCGCCAACGACATCCTCCTCCTGGATCGTCGCCGATCCAGAGCCGAGTTTGTCTTCCATCCGTCTCGCTGGAAAGCAGGAGGTGCATCGTGCCATCGTTGCAACCTGCAACTTCACACACACACGATCTCTACACCTGCAGCAAACGCTTAAGTCACCAAAGATCGCTACGTCTACAGCTGCCACTCTGGCCAAACCCACACCTTAACAATCCTGCCTTAATTGCTATCCGTACAACTCCACCAGAATGAGAGTCAATCAACCCAAGGGGTAAATACGTCAAGTTGCAAGTCTTTAACACGTTATCTGCATCTTCGATGAGTTTTATTGAGTTCTGATCTCCCTTCTTGTCTCGACCCCTCAATAATTAATCACACAGTGCGTTCCAATCTCGTCCAAATATATATACCTTGCTTTTATTTGCTCTCACATTTAACTCTGTCTCCCTAAACGTACTACCTTAATTCCCTTATCATCACATATTCTTCTTTCGGAACCTTTTTCATATAGGAATTGCAACGATGACTTAAAGATTACGATTCTCCTCGTGCGTTGCACAGGTCTGCATGATTTCCAGCAGTTAACCTTTATGATGATGACCTCGGGCATCCCTTACTGGCTTACGTGAGACGAGTGGCTCTGCTGTGACGTGCCTCCGGGAGTCGTAAGTCATTTCTTACTCCACCTGTTCTGCCTCAATGAGTGGGGTGATCTTCATTCTCTCTCTCTTTCTCTCTCTCTCCCTGTGAAGTCATTTTTTTTCTTTTTAGAGGGTTTTAAGTTCCTCCAGGCCAAGGCTCTCTTAATCGAGCTAGTCCTTAAACGAGGGATGAACGGAAGGGGCCAACAGTGGGTCCGGTAACGTTCGCAGAGACTCGAGTGTGTAAGCTGGTGCTGACCCGAAGGCTAAGCTGGCGCTGGAAGTCCGAGTTCGAACTGGACTCCAGTAGCACTAGGGCTGAGCCGAAGCATCTTGGGTGCTGACTACGGACATGAAAGCTAAGCTGACCTGGAAACGGTAATGGGACCGAATTAGCGTCATGAATTCAACCTAAGACGCCGCTGGAAACGGGGCTGTATTCAGACTAATCCTCGATCTGGTGTATACTGGAAGCGTTAGACCCCGAGCGTTAGATAGAGGTCTGGAAACTGGAAACGGGTGTTAGTGAGTACCTGTCCTGTGACTTCCGGAGCTGGGAATTTGGAGACAGACACCTAGGGACTTGTGAGGAAGGGAGAGGAGCAAGATGATGGTCCCGAGGAAGAAGCTGTCCAGTGTAATATCCCTGGAAATCACACCAGCCATTTCCTTCTTCAGGATTTACGGTCTGGCCTTTGTCGTATTTCACTGAGGGCCGAAGACGAGTATTTCTTTTTTTTTCTTTCCGTCCCTCTGACTCAGTCCTCCTGGTTCTCTTGAAAGAAAAGCTACTTCATCTATTGTTTTAATTAGTAGCTTTGACAATGGCATAAGCCAGTTACTCACACAGTTTATCAAGATCTTTCGTTTATCAGATCTCCAGGCAAATTGACAGAAGGCAAGGTAACAAGCAATATATAGAGACAGGAGAAACTCAGATGAGCGTGGAATTAATTAAGTATAATTGACAAGCCAGGCCCTATCAGGTAGACTGGGCAGGATCCCTTACCATACGTGATTGACACCATTCCATTCAACTAAGAAGGACCATCAACTTGACTGGAATAGTGCTTTCTACACTGCCAATTTTAGATCTTCAGAGAGAGAGAGAAAGAGACAAAAGAATCTTGTATAATTTCTAAGACATATGACCATGACATGAATATGTCCTATGCCCATTTTCACAGTGATCCAGTGATATTAGATTTGCTGCGTTAAAAGGTCTCTGACTAGCTCTTCAACTGTTATGACCTAACGCGTCAGTCAGGTATGTATAGGGATCCTATAGGCAGTCGACCTGTTTTGACCTGGCTCGTCAATCTACCTTAATCAACTTCACACTGATCTGAGTTTCTCCTGTATATATATTACTTGCCACCTCACCTTTCCGTCAATCTGCCTGAAGATGCGAGAAACGTAAGATCTCGCCACTACAAATTCATTTCATTAGTGGTTTTACCTGCATCTGTTATACACAAGATTGTGTGTACACTGCGTGTGTTTGTGTGTGTGTGTGTGTGTGTGTGTGTGTGTGTGTGTGTGTGTGTGTGTGTGTGTGTGTGTCTC
>JAYMFT010009179.1:0-16961 GCA_038088735.1 Panulirus argus
TGTATATATAAAATAATCATGTTTCATGTATCCCATCATTTTTCACTTCGGTAAAAACCTCAATAAACTAATAAAATCAAAATCATAGGAGTGCCCTTTATATGGGTCATTTATATTACTCTTATATATTGTGTAAATATTGAATCCAGGTTCTTTACAGAGTAGATGAACTGGAATACTTGTTACCACCTTAACATGACACAAAATGATCATAATAAGTTGCTATGATAAGTCTATAAAATGTCACCATGAAAATATATATAATGTAAAAAAATACAAACCAAACTATAATACTGAACAAGGGAAATACATATAAATGAAAATGATATAACTTTAATATAAAAACATAAATAATCTATACTGTCATTTCATTAACATCAAGATCACTAACTAAAAAAATTGTTTCATTCAAAAACTATTAGAACATCCCTTTCCAAGCAAGAAGATAACTTTGGCTTCCCTGTTTATATGGAAAAGGTGAGAGAAAAAAATAAAGCATTATATTTTGAAATTTTCACACCACATTCCTTACAAAAAGTCATAAATAAGGTAATTATATGAACATGTTAAAATGTGGCAGGTAATATAAAGGCATAACTTTCTTACCCTTTATAACTTGTGCTATGTGATCAAGTCATCTAAATTGAAAGAAAAATGGCCCCATCTTTGAAATAAACTTTGAAATGTACTTCAACTAATGTGGCTGTTAGCCTGCATTTGTGTTTCCTTGTCCTGGCAGCTGCATGTCTTAATGAATTTACTCTATTTTAATTACATCTAACTGCTACATTGATAAAGGCTTTTATTTTATTCATTTAGCATGGTTCTACTCTTTATACACACATTGTCACTGTCTGCAGGTAACTGTTCTGTTGCATGTGTATGTATACATATAGTCCGCAGTACCAAATCTTGATTTCAGTAAGGCTGAATAAACATTCATAACAACAACCAAAAAACTCACTTCATAACACTGAGGTTGGTAAAAGATTTATTGTTTGGTGTTTGTAATATTATAGAGCACTAATTCATGAACAAATGCAAGTGACAAAAATCTAAGACCAAATACAGCATTACAAATTCATAATCATTATAAGCATTTACACATTAGCAATAATATGCATCTCAACAAACTCTCTTTGTAATGTTGATGGTATAAGATTTACTAATAAGTCTATATAACATAAATCAAACTTTCATGAAAAAAGTATTATCAAAAACAGCATCAGAAATGTAAAATCAACCTAAATAAATCCGCATCAGTAGAGGTAAATTTTCAACTTGCTGTAATGGTCCTTTTGGTATATCATTTATAAACAAATGCTTGTAAAACAAAAATGTAAAACCAAAAAGAGCATAAAAAATTCATAATTATCATAAACAATTTTATGCATGGCTGTTTGACTTGCCTTGTTTACCTCGGGAACCAGGAGGGCTCACCAGTTTGTGCACAAAAGTGTTAAGTATGGAATAACAGCTTTAAAACAACTTGTCTCATTCTCTTACCATTTAAATTAGACATTTATAGAAAACTCGCCATTTAATGTGGTTATGAGGGCTTGAGGTCATGGAGGAGTGGGATTGAATTGGATGAGAATTACTGAAGTAGAGGGAGGGGCACTGTTGTCTCCTTCACCCCTTGAATTATGTAATTATGAATCTGTTTGAACTGGGTGTAGAAAAGAAAAGAAGTTATTCCAGGATTTTCGGAAATCCTAACCAATGTTATTTATGTTGCACACATCTTTCTCTCTGTAATTCTTCCTGTAGCAATGTGAAACACCTGTAAGCCCTCTTGGGAATTTAAGGGGACATTCACAATTGTTTCTGCTTGACCAAAACCTGAAAAACCATGCACTTGTTTAGGCCAAACCATTCTCCAAGATCCATTCATTACTGTGATTTCCTCCCATAACATGATGTTCCACAGGATGTTATAATTCTTCCACCACTCCCTGATCAGATGCTTACCCATCCTTATCTGTATCTTCAAGAAGGTGGCAGAAGGTTTTTCTTTGGTAATATGCCTTTAGGGTGGCAACCACACCTTAATTCATGGGCTAATGCAAAAATGATGTGTTTATGAGGAGGAACTCCACCTTGACATTTACATTAAGTCAATCGTGTATTCATGATAGCCTTGTCCACTTTAAAAAATGTGCACTGTCTTGTTAGTAAGGTTTCTGCTGGCACAGTAGCTCTACAGCTGGTCAGACAGTGACACTAATCCACTAAATCACCCATGAAAAATTCTTTGTATGACCTAAGTTTTAAAGTTTGAAAGGCAGATGATGGTAATACCAATCTTACTTGGCCCTTCATAGCCCTGGGGTTTTCGGAATGAAACCCTAGCAAGGGCTAAGCTTAAAATCTCTCCCAGTATGACTGTAAAAAAAAATTTTGGCTGCCCCTAAAGAAGTCATTTTTTTCTTTACTATTGAAAGTCCTTCATGGTCTTTTCCTAATTAACCCAGTCCCTGATTTGGAACATGACCTCCTTGGTGTGGAACATGTTGCCTTCAACATCTTAATTAAAAACTTCATAAGGTGTTTAACCTCCTTCCTCACTAATTTTTCTAATACTCAAGGTACCATAGTGCTTCCTCAGTATCACCAGTGGCAGTCTCTCCCGTCATATGGATGCTATGGAAACTATAATACCTCATAAACCTCTCAATCAATTGTCTTTCTTGCGAACATTATGAAATGGCTACGCTTAATTTGGAGGCAAACCAAGCCCCATAGACATGTCCATGGTTTACTTTGGATGCTTCACATGCCCTGGTTTGGTCTATCGACAGAACGTCGAACTCTATAAACCACATCATTCCAATTCACTGTATCTCATGCACACTTTTCTCCCTCCTGCATGTTCAGGCCCCAAATGCTTAAAATATCTTTCACTCCATCCTTCCATCTCCAATATACAGATAGATATATAAGTAATATTGCTCCAAACCCTAATTGGCTGGATCAAGATCACTGATGTGAAACAGCACCATAAGTAACATTACTCAAATTCTGTCTGAACAAAATTTATCATTAAAAATAAAAACCAAAGTCATACGTACATATTTGCCATTTCCCACATTAGCGAGGTAGCATTAAGAACAGAGAACTAAGCAAAGTATTAACAAGATATATATTTCTATAAATTATGTAACAAATTTAATTTCACTTAATGTGGTATTTTATTTGGTTAAATTGTAAAATACGAATAAAAGCACTCTTATGCACAAACCATCATTTTGCTGTACATAATCACACATTTTCATACTTAGGTAAATGTAGGTAATACTCTGTAGATCACATGATCTAGGTAAAATGCCCAATTGCACACACAATCACACACAAAGTGCACTTTTAAAGACAGTGTCTCACTTTTACAAATGCCTTACAAATAAAATACTAAAACATATTTTGTTGTGCAGTATTTTCTCTACAGCTCAGGATATTCCACATCAGGTACATTCTAACACAATGACATCAACTCTTCCAATTTGCATTACAGTACAGAAACAACAAAATCTTTACTGACATATCAGACAATTACTTTTATCAAAGGCGTGTCAAATAACAGACAGCTTTTCAGATAAGCTTTCACTTAATTTCAATTGGTATTGTTTATCAAACTTTTTGTTACTCTATACACCTACACCCCAACTTGTAATGGAGTTGCATTCCTGATTAGTTTGTTGCAAGTCAAAACAGTAAGTCGAGCAACTAAAGCTTATGCTACAAGGGGGTTGTGTTCCTCTACATATATTTCCCCAATCTACCTCATGTATGGATTATACCTAAAATAATTAAGCTTACCAACAATACAGGCTTATGACACTCTGTCATGACATAATTTAGGTTATATTTAATAAAAACTTACTTAAAAAGGTACTGAAAGTGATGATGCTGTAGATTTGAAGTGCTTCTGGAGTAGAATGGGATGCAGTTATGGTTACTAAGAGAGAAAAGAAGCTCATTGGGTGTGATATGAGCTAACTAAGCTTGTCTACATCACCCCTTAAATTAATTATTCAGTAACAGTCATATCATGGGTAATGCAGATAATTGAGACTTACCAAAAAAAATGTGATGAGGGCTTTAGGTGATAGCGGAGTGGAAAGAGGTGGAGATAGGGATACTGGAAGGAAGAGGGAGGGGCACTACGGTTGTGTTTGTCATCCACTGCCTAATCATAGGCAATTCAGACTTTATATGGCCCTTCTTAGCCCTGGGATTTTCTAAATTACGCACTAACAAGGACTTAAGCTTAAATCTCCTTTTCCAATCCTTACCAGAAAGAATGTCAAGCAACCTGTGGCTGCCTTGAACCCTGGAGCACTCTTTTCTTCCTTGAAAATCAATAACCTGGCTTACATTCATTTCCAAAATAAGCCAGTCCTAACCCCATTATACACTCCTTTCCCAATAATTTTCTGAAAATATGCCAGCTATAGCCATAAGTTTCTTGCCATCATAAAACCTCCTAAGCATATACAATTCCATCTCAAGACTAATAACCTTATGTCCTAACACCCTTGATTATATTTAATATTCCCTTCAGACATAATGAAATGCCTAGACTTAATTTGGAAGTTATAAATAATGGGGTGATAGTGAATGCAAACTATGGCATGCTTCAAGTTTGCAAATAACCTTGTTTACAAACAAATATTATATTTTCAGCTGATGGATATGAATTTCATGTTACAGGTTGTACCTCTCTAATCCAGCACTCTGAGGTCCGGCACATTTTGAACTTGCCACCATAGTTATTAGTTTTTGGATCTGCCACCAAGGCAGCAATGTTGGCATCGCTAAGGTGTCAAAATTTGTTTACACTGCAGCCGGGCTAATTAACAGTACTGTTAATTTCTTATTTTCAGCTGTATCTTAGCCCTTCAGGATGTCATCCAAGAGACCAAGAGGTGCAGAAAATGGTGCTAGTACTAATAAGAATAAGCATAAACCATTATCTGTGCTTGAAAAGGAGTTACTGAAAAATTAGATAAAGGAATGTCTGTAAAGACTTTGTGTGAGTACTATGAGATAGGATCGTCAACTGTGAATGACTTAAGGGTCAATTTCTGTTTTCTGGCATTTTCTGAGGTCCAACAATGGCTAGGTCCCAAGCTTGCCGGATTAAAGAGGTACAACCCGTATTTTGAAGTGATATCATCAAAATATTTATAAGCACAAAAATACTATAAAATATCCTGACATATCTCATTTTAAGGGAAAACATTATGCTTATTAAAAGTATTTCTTCCTTCACACTTGTTTGCTCTTTCCCACATGAGCAAAGGAGCATTCAAAACAACTGACAACCTTCAAGGAAAAAATATACCCTAATTCCTATTTGTCATAATTCCAAAATGTCAAGTCGAAAGGTTGCAAGTTGGGGAATAGGTGTAATTAAATCCAAACTTATAACAATGTGAGAAAGATGATCTAAATTACAATCATTTGCAGATAAAGCTAACCCTAAGTGCACCAGTGTATTCAGTCTTGATTATTTGATTGATCATATACTGTTTTAGAACTTTATATAAAGAACTTTCAATTCATAAACATAAAACTGAATGTGCACTAACATCCTGATTACCTGCATTTCAAACAGCTGTACTCCACTATTATGCACACAAACTGGAAACACGCATATGCAATTTTTTTAATATTCACAAAACTTACACCAAATTCTATGTAAATGCAAAAGAGAGCACAAATGCTCATTAAACATACTGAAATTCTAAACAACCATCATCTGAAACTTATCTATAAGATAATTTTGTACAGCTGATGAAATATTACCATAATTAAAAAGAAGCACACAACGGAAGAGGCAAGATTTTATCTGCAAAAGACTTGGTCCCAATATCTATGGATAACTGAGAGTATACTGTACTGGTATTCCTGATGAATTAACAAGATTTACAAAACAATGATAATTTTCTTTCACAATGCCAGTGAGGATTCTCTTTAGCTTTTGTTCCAAATCAACAGAAAAGTTTCGATGAACACCAGAGTCCTGATACTGTAGTGAATATCTATTCTTTATTAAGGCTTTGATAGTAGGAGCTGAGAATTTTCCAGGCTGCAGGAGCCATAAAGCCATCAGGTGGGTTTTCACCAGAGCGAGCTAATGTGCGCATTTTTGTGCCTGAGATAAATTCAAAGTCTGGTTTTCGTGTAGGATCATAAAAGTCCATCCTACCAGCTGCCTTATCATAGGCTGCCACTCGGAATGGAATAATCTCCAACTGAGTAAGGCCAGGAGCCATGGTCAGAACTTTACGCCCATGTTGTGGATGGTACAGATCTTTCTGAGTATGAGGGTGGGGCATGCCAGCTGGATCCCGTCCTACTATGTAGAAGTTGGCACCAGTGGCCATGCGTGCTTTGGCATGCCACTGAACCTCTGTAGGTCCTGCATACATCATTGGTGAAGGGAAGATTGCCAACACTGTTGTAGCTGGATCCAAAACTCCTTCCTTCAGTACTGAAAAGAAATTTGAAAAATATTTGAGGGTGTCTTTGCTCACCTAATATACTCTATGCACCTCACCGATCCCCTTACCGAGACCCATTAAAGCGGAGAAATTGATCAAATTAGCAAGTAATATTCATCTGTGGAAAACCATGATAAAAAAAATTGCATCTTTCATAAGTTTTCATGGAAATCCAAGCTATTATGTTAATCATCAATGTATTATAACCCCTGATATCTTTGTTAAATCTGCTTATAACCTCATAAGGCTCTTAACCACCATACGTGTTTATTCCTGTATCTTGCCAGATTGAGACTGGCCCTGGAACAACACATATGACCGGTGGCTATCAGACTTGTCAATGTTAGATCAAGAGGATAGGTAAAGGTTAAATTAATTACCTATCTGTCAACACGGGAAGGGAGCTTTACATCCAAAGGATACTATTTCAAACTCGTATTCCTAACAAATAAGAATTTGAATTAAGGTAACAAGTCTGCCATTGGGAAGTGGGCATCCCTATGCACTGTTAATCAGCAAGGCTGGGGTCAAATATGCCAACTCTACAAAACTGATTCCCATAAAAAATACATTCCTATAAACATTAGATGCACCCTAGAGGAATAGGAGCAGAGTTAATAAGTGAGAAACAAAATTTCCCAGAGCATTTCCATTCCTATTCATTTCTGCATGATTGAGTTTAACAGCAAAAACTGCTTACCACTTGTTTAAGTATAACTAATTTTAGTTTGAGTAGCATGTAAGTAAGGAGTGATATAAAATGCTGACATTTCTAGTAAGATCTTAGTTCAAAATGGTCATTCACAGATAATTCTTTTTAAAATGGTTACTTCTAATAGTTCAAAATGGTCATTCACAGATAATTCTTTTTAAAATTGTTACTTCTAATATACATTCTAAATTAATTGATTTGCCCTTGTCAAAATGTCTACTCAATATATGATGTTTACAAGTGTTTAGCAAATGTCTTAAATATTTCAATTTTCATTTCATGATCAACGTTCTTTATATTAATTTGCAGTTAGGGTGTTTACTATATCAATCTTGTGCTTAAAAGACAGATCTACAAACCTGCATGATGCTGTTCCATGCGAACTTTAAGAGGTACATCATCATCTTTAGTCCAACCTCCTAGTGGATGCAGCAGTAACACTGGATTATGATATCCACGGTCTAATAGCTGACGACGTGTATCCTGAAAACGGCAGAGAAATGCTAAGATTAACAGTAAAATCTATTAATCATAACAGGAGAACATATAACTTGTGTTACTACTACTTACTTCCTACCCCAGAAGTCCCTTCTACCTTTATGTGTCTCCTGCAGCACTCAGGAAGCTGCCATGTCCACCAGTCTGGACCACAGGTCATAATGTGTTGTGATGATGTGTTTGCACCTGCGTGCTTCTTACCCTTAAGTGCCTCACCTTTAACAGGCCACTGGCAAAGGGCAACTCAAGCAAAGTGTTTGCAGAGGCTCCTACCTAATGTTTCTACTGACTACTTCATCATAATGTTCCTGCCTAAAGTTCCTACTTACTACTTCTATGTAATGTTTCTACCTAATCCTCCTGCCTTATTGTTCCTAAGTACTGCATCTATCTTTTCCTCCTAACATTTTGCCAAAAGGCAGGGCTAATGCATAGTGCTCACAGCAGGAAAATCTAGTTAAGGAGAATGAGCTATGTTAGTTAAGTATTGTCAAATATTATGTATGACAAGAAGATATTGTATGTTTGGGGACAGAATGCTAATAGTCCATGTGCGGGTGAGGTAGAAACAAAAGTCAGCTACCTGGGTCAGAGGAGTGCTACTTGACAACCACTAAAGTGCTGGCTCACTACACAGCCATCACTAACCCTCCGGATACCTAGGCGGGTAGTAATGATAATATACCTCCTTGGTCATTGGCTGCCTACAACTACAATCACCATTTTAACCTCAGATAGACATGAAACCAATATACAACTTCCAATCACCTTGAATGGACAATCATTTCTACTCAAGAAAATACCAACTACTCTGAGCATCACATATAACACAAACAATACTCAATCCCCACTCTACAAATATCAACACAAAAGCAACAAACAAACCAAGTTCCCCAGGACACTAATTAACACCAGATTTAGATAAGAAAAGAATCCCTTAGTGTCCTCTGAGAACAATTCATCTACGCCACCCCTGCTCTACCCCTCAACTGCCTGGTCATCCATTCACTCAAAAGAAAATATATCAAAGCTGCAAAACCAAACACCCAGAGCACTCAGAACAATCAATGGCTGGCTAGCAACTGCAAATATTCACCACCTACACAATGAAACAAAGATCCTCCCAATAATTCCATTTCAACATGCTCACAACACAAATTTCTGCAACCAGTCCATATATAATCTCTAACCGACAATGAAAATGAAAATCCCAACTCTGCCTCACACTGCAGCAACCCATAACTATACCTGGCATGGGCTAGGGTGTGTGTGCGTATTCATACATACACAGGCATAGAGACATGGTACATACATACAAAGTTACAAGATGGGGCAATACGAGAGTAAAACTCTCTTCCCTTAACATGCAAATAGTAATCACAGATCCCCCCTCCCCTTCAAACAAAGACAGCAGTGACAAAACATATACATAAGGAAATGACTGAACAGGCACTAAATTGTCCTCTCAACTCAATCTTAAATGCTGCCTCACTTGACATACACCCATCTGAAACCAAACACTTTCTCATCTAAGCTCTAAACATCAACTATCCCTACAACACTACAAACACTAGTTCATCATAAATCAAGACCACTCTTGCCCATGATGCACTACCGTAATGAAGATGTTGAACACTTACTGTTCAGTTGCACCACACTCTCCCAACATAGACACACTCTCATCATTACACTTTAGGGCCTGTGGTACCATGTGGTGAATGTGGCCACCTTCCTGAGTTCTAAGGGTGCCCCGCAAACGACAGAAGGGACTCCAGGGACAGGGAGTAAATAAGTGAGCACATATTTCAAACTGTTTTTGCACCATCCTTCATGAGTGCATCAACTATTCTACATGGCTTCAACAACTAACCTGCATGAGGAGTGCATGACCATTATGTATTGGATTGCGTAACTGAAAAGCAAATACAGCATCAGCTCCTAACTGACGAAATCTGGCTCGAAGCTCCATGGGCGTAAAGCGGTACTCATCCAAGCCATCATTCCACCTGTTGATAAAAAGAGAAAACTTCTCTTCACTCTGATATCCATTATCTACTCTAGTTACTCCCAGTACAATACACTGTAACAATACACAATCCTATATTCAGGGCTAAGAAGTATACATTACATGCATATGGAGAGGAGTGTTTAGAAGTGTTATATGAACCAAACTTCAGGACAGAGGAATATGGCTTATTAAATAAACATAGACAGATGGAGACATTTAACGCCAAAGTTATATATGTAATTAAAAAAAAAATCATGTATTTATATAATATTTCAACCACTCAAAGTCAACTCATAAAATATGAAAGTATAGCAACTGACCATTGGCACATGAAATGCAAGAATATGATTCTATAGGCTCCATTCTGCATGAATGCATGAACAGAAAAAGGGATGCAAACAATTTTCCTGAGGCTAATTTTAAAGTATGTCATATGATGAAATTTTTAGTAAATCTAAGGAATGAGGCTAACATAATGTGCTGACTACAAATCGTGCATGAGCCCACTTAAGTTTAAATCCTAGGCTGGAGAGTCAGCCTAATGCTAACCATGCTGTTCATGGTATCCTCGAGGCTGCTTGATAAATGGGTACTTGGCTTAGACTGGGATATGTGTATGTAGTATATGTGAGATGGCCTTGATTTGGGCATCAGTTTCCTATGCAGTCTCAGAACCCATAAGATAAAGAACTCTGTGAGCTCATGACCTAGCACATTATGTAAGCTTACCTGATCCTTTCTAGAACTTCAATATCTCCACCACAAAGCCAATCTCCACTTGCATTTATCATTTTGACGTATGGATGATCTCCACAGGTGGTCCCTGCCAAAACAGAATTTTAATGTTTTTTAAAAGGCTTAACAGTGTAAGCCAATAATGTCATCAGCAATTCATTACATAAATCCATAAACCTCACTGCTTCTTATTTTTATATCTAACTGGTTTCACATAACCAACATAAATTCTGTGATATAAATTCTTTTTTCCTTTTCCATCTTCAGCATATTGAATTTCCTGTGCTGAATTTCATCACATTAGCCAGCTGTTTTACCAAAAATGCATCTTATTCATGTTTCTTCATAATTTTTTTTCAAAGTTACTCCGCACTTTTCACATAATTTTGGACTTGTTAACTAACATATTCAGGCTAGCAAAATAAAGGCATCAGAGAAGTCTTTGAAATTCTTATCAACTCTCTTAGAATCTCTTCCCTGTAGACATATCATCAATACAGCTTTTGCATTGCAGTGTCCACTGGTGATCTTTTGTATGTGACTCATCTCTGGTCCTCCTCTCCCAGAAATTTTGGTGAATCTTTTTTCATGGCCCCTAACGTTCTTAAATTAACTGACAGGGTGTGGCATTACTCTTTGACTCCTGAACTTCCTTCCCTAGTATTTCAGCTTCTCTCTTTTCTCTAATACACAGCTTCCTTTCTAGGTGGTCTAATTTGGCAGTCACATGTTACAACTTCTTATCCTATCAACAATGGTGTCCCTCAGGATTCATTCCTATCATCAACGCTTCTTTTCTCCATAAGTGATCTTTCCTCATTATCTAACCCAATTCACTCATATGCAGATTTTTTTCAGTTCTAAATAATCACACTCATTTTCTTTCCCCTTCTCACTCTAATGATCTTTCTCCTTCTCACACAGAATACATATCCTTGTAATTCAACCTCTACAGCATCTCAAAACAGAAAAGAAGTAACCTGGTTGAATTCAATACAAAAGTGCAAAATACAGTTTTTACCTAAATATCTTTCTAAATCTCACCAATTTCCAACTATTCTATTCATGACACTAGAATTCAACCCTATGATAACACAAATATGTTAGGCATAACCCTATCTTCCTCTCTATCTTGGAAACTCCAAAATATGCACATCTCAAAATCTGCTTGCCAAGAGCTAGGGGTGTTGTAAAGTGCAGTGATTATTTTTCTTGTAAGCAGCAAATCTAAATCTAAAAGGATCGTATTTGCTTCAGTACAGAGGATTCCTCATATATCTGGGGTGTCTCCTTTTCCAACTCTCTCTTAGCCACAAAGGAATCAAAAGCATTCTACCTCATTAACTCTCCAATTAACTTTCTTTGACCATCCGTCTCTGTATGCTGTGATAATGCTGCTTTATCTCTGTTCTAGAGGCATTATTTCAGCTAATGCTCTAGAGAGATGTTTGCATGCATTCCAGCCAATGAGTATGAACGCATGACATACAAATGCCTACAGTTTCTAAGAGTTTCTTAATCGAGACCAGCCACACAAGGAGTGACAATTATGATGCCTCCTCATTTCCTCATTCAGTAATGTTATGGAATTCTCTTCCTTCTTCTGTCTTTCCCTCTTCCTATGAACTTCCTTATTTTTACAAGTTATGCATACAAAAATCTGAAGTTCTTATTAATCTCATTCATTTTCCTGCAAACTAACAGTAATCACACACTATGGCCCCAACATCAGTGAGACAGAAAGGGAAGGAAGTCTTAGAGAGAACTGAGATATCTAGATAAAAACATTAATACAATACTAAAGGGTTTGGACCCATTTAATGCTCATTGTCCAGACAGAATTTCACCATATGCATTGAATAACTGTACAGATACACTTGCTTAACAATTTGAAATACAATTCAAGTCACTGATAATGAAAGCAAAGTGCAATGGGAGTGGAAAAGAGCAAATGTCAAACGTATCAATAATAAAGGAGACTAGGAAGAAGCACTGAATGAGAGCTGGTCTGTAAGGTACTGGAACATGATCAGAAAGCAAGTGCATGACTCCTTGCAGAGAAGAAATTACCATAGTGAGAGACAACACAGTTTTTGGGAAATTAATTCAAATTCAATGAACCTTTCATATTTCTAAGAGAGAGTGAGCTCTGTTTCAGACAAAAGAGAAGGCTCGAGGATTACTTGTATCTGGACTGCCTGAGAGCATTTGATACTGCACTGCATGAAAGGCTGATTCAGAAGCTAGATTATCAAGAAGGAAAAAGGGAAAGATTTCAATGGATAGAAGAGAATGAACAACTAAGATACATGTAAGCTGACTGCTTAGACTAGAAATCTAACCTCAGCCTGCTGGATTCACAGCCAGCAGCAGTAACAACCACGTCAAGGCAAGGAATCTTAAACTACTGTATTGCTTCAATTGGTTCGTACACCATTCTGTATCTCTCCCATATTTCCATTCACTCAAGTGTCTGATAAACTAACTTGTAATTTCACAAGCATATTACTATCAGCTGAAGCAGACATTAAAAGAAACCTGATCAAAGTATATCATACCTGACTTTCCAATAAACTTTGAAAAGGCATTTACAACTAATGAAAGAATATCAGTATCATCATTGACATCATATATTATTAAACAGTGCCAGGACACTATTTATGGGGATTCTGCAACTCCTTTGGAATAAGAATGTCCTCAATGAGACTGTATTTCTATGTATCCAAAAACAATGGCAGAGCCAGACTAAAGGTGACTTCTCACTCACTGTGTGACTACTTACAGGCAGAACCAGTAACATATAACTATAATATGAACACATTATACATTATTTAGATTTTGGTTAGGATGAAAAATATATAAGCACCCAAAACAGGAAAAGCACAGCAACAATACAACTGGATATATCTTGCTAATATCTTGAAATGAATGCAAAGACTTTAAATGCATTTAGTGCAATAATTGTGTCAGTACCAAAAAGAGAACAAATTATGTGTTTTCTGATCAATACTGAAAACATTTAGATCATGATATTCTGAAGATAAGATATTTCTGTATCATAGTGAGACAAAAGATATCTAAAACCATAACTTACCAAACTGGCGAGCACAACGTTCTTCCTTGCGATGCTCATAAAACTCTGGTTGTCGTAAAATAGCAACAGGTTGACCTTCATAACGTAATGTAAAAGCTGAGCACCCATCAAGCTCTTCCTTATCATTGGTAGAAACTGGTAACACAACTGGGATAGACTGGTTTGAAACACCAGAGTCCATGAGACAACCAAAGTGCTGACTCTGTAACACAAGAGAAGATGATATTTTCATCTAACCCCAGAACAAACTACTTGCTAAATCCTATCCCTATCTATCTATCTATTATCATAAAGCCATTCCCAATTTAATGACGTGGATCAGGTACATACAGCCTCAGCACTTTTATTCAAATATATCCACCAACCATCCACCAATGTTACAATATAAGTACAGTTTTAGTGTATGGGTGGTGAATGTTTGCTACAGAATGAACAATGTAACTATAAATGCTAGCAGTAAACAAATGTTTCAAAGGCTGTCTGACTGGAAAGAAAGTTCCATAGATTAGACCTTATGAGTGTAGAACCGTCTTATCACATAAGTAATAATGTTCATCCTCAACCTATAACAAGTGTCTAAAAAAAAAAAAAAAAAAAAAAAAAAAAAAAAAAATCCACATTAAACATAGTGCTTCTTATATTTGCACTTTACAAACCAAGTGATTCTTCGAGACCAATGTCACCAATCCTATCATTTCCAAATAAAATTGCTTTCACTGCATCTGATCCTAGTAAATTCTCTCCCATCTTCATTAGATATATCCCTAGCCCAAATCATCTCCTCTGTGGTCTACTTCTCCTCATTCTTCTACTGTACTACATTATATTTGTTTAACCACCCTACCATCTGCCATGCATTCTAAATAGCCATACCATCCAAACAGATTTTCATCAATACATCTTTTTAATGGCTTGCTGACACCACAAAACCTCTCCACATTTTTATTCTTTGTTCTAACTAACCCCACATTTCCACCCACACCTCTGTTCTTATTTTGAAACCTGACCTGTATACGTCTTAAGTTTTATATGCATACACCAACATTAGGATGAGTACTCCCTCATGCAAACTGCTTCCACATGTATTAAGACTATTTCTATTCACGAAAGCTTTGGGTGCATTACCAATTCTCCTTTGTATGAATCAATTTTCAACTTCAGTTTTCCCACAACCCAAATATTCGAACAACTACACACTCAATTTTCTCAACATGGGAAATGATTTCACAAGCTGACCTCTCTTGCTGTTCAAAAACTAAGGTCTTACTTTTATTTGCACTCATTTTCAGCATATGCATACTAAATACATTATGAATTCAAATCAATCCACCATTCTATCCAGTTCTACTTCTTATTTAGCTAACAACAGAATATCATCTGCATACAACAACTGCAATAAACTTCACTCTGTTTCTTCATGGTTAAGTAAAGTATCACATGACAATCACCTCACTTCATTTTCATCTCATGCAATGCCCAATCCATTAATTTAAAATACCCACAGTGAAATCACATGGCTTTAACATCCATATAAGTATGTTTACTTACTTCCTACCCTATGAGTCCCTTTTATATCAAGAGGATCCCACAGCACTCAGAATGCTGGAGACATCGACCGGTCAGGACCATAGTGTAGTGATGTTTTGTATGCATCTGTGTGCGGAGAGTGCAAGGCAACTGAATAGTACGTGTTTGGTGTCTTCATTGTGGTACCTGATTCACGGACATGAAGGGTCTTGGGATGTGTTGAAAAGTGTCTGTTGTGTTGTAAGGATGGGTGATGTCCAGAATGTGAATGGGATAATGTGACTCATTTTTGTATGGGGAGTGTGGCTTCTAATGGGTGTGTGTGTGGTTGGGTTAGACATTAATGAAGTTAAGTATAATGTTTTTAGAAACAATTAATATATCAATATGGACAGTAATGCTAGGTGTGATCAAAAGCTCTTCTGTAACAAAGAAAATCAAACCAAACATCAAAACAGACATGACACTATAATCTAAGAAGCTATACTTATATCAACCAGCTTACATGCAGCACAAATGTTTAGGCATCAAATATTAAAACTTTTATGAAAAAGACGTACCTGTAAGAATTCCCTTTCCCTCATAAATCCTGTGAGTGGAGATGCCCAACCTTCAGACAGTACTTGAAGCCACTGCAAATCCAGTTTGGTGATGTTGACATATGGAAGTGATTCTGCTTCTTTTCTAACATTTACTAACTTGTTATCCAGAACAAACAATTCCTTAACTGTCTCTCTGACAGATTTTGGAATTATTTCCTGAAAAGAACATGAATATTCAATAATAAATGTTACATATAAATGTTCTTAAAGTAACAGCCAAATTGCTTAATGAATATGCTAGATACTGTCCCATAAAGAAACAGTGCAAAGGGAGATGTAGAAATATTAAAAAACAAAAGAAGTAATTCTATATTCTTTTGTCTTCTATTTCAATTTCAAAGCATTCTTATAAATTTTCATTTGAATTCCTTTACATGTTTCCATAGCTGTATCACATCTTTTTGCACCTGCAAAATATAACCCAATCATGGGTATCTCACATAAAAGGAAAACAGATAAGAATATTTGCAGCCTTTTCATACTCAATAAAATCATATAAACAAAATAAAGCCTTTCTTTATCATATTGCACACAATAGCATCATTTCATTTACTATATAACATTGCCTTTGTTTTGCTAGTTTTATGAACCATAATTCTTTTTACTTGACTGGAAGAGTCCCTGTATGGCCAGGCCCCTAGTCCCTGACCTAGTTGGCCAAATGCAAAGCTTTACTGATTTTGCCTCATATATGCTAAATCTTAAACAATCAAAGCAATCGTACATATATAAACCACATTTTATACATATGGCTGTTGTTGTGAACTATGATCCACTTTCTGTGTGTGTGTGTGTGTGTGTGTGTGTGTGTGTGTGTGTATGTGTGTGTGTGTGTGAGTTGTGTGTTGTGTGTGTGTGTGTGTGTGGGTGTACACCTATAACATGATTTTGTAATGGTAGGGTTAGCACACTGAGCTCACAACATGCCTTGCTTGTTGAATAATACTACTACTCTCTACCACCAAGTACCTCCCATAACTGTCCTTCTGAGGTTCATCAGAGGTTCAGCCATGCATCTATCAGCCATGCATCTAATCTTATTTTGCATGTTTCTGTGGACACTCCTGCATATTTGTTATATCTATAGGTCATTCATTCATTCATATTCATACACATTCGCCTTTTCCCGCATTAGCGAGGTACCGTTAAGAACAGAGGACTGAGCCTTAGAGGGAAAATCCTCACTTGGCACCTTCTCTGTCCCTTTTTTGGAAAAGCAGAAACTGGAGGGGAGGATTTCCAGCCCCCCCACTCCCTCCCCTTTTAGTCGCCTTTTACG
>JAYMFT010009190.1:0-31749 GCA_038088735.1 Panulirus argus
ATCACTCATCTCTCACCATCCACTTTCAGTTTTACCCACATCAATCTGGAATTTACTTTCTAACACTCTATCATGCACTCCCACAACTCCTGTTTCAGGAATAGTGCTACTCCTTCCTTAACTCTTGTCCTCTCACCAACCCCTGACTTCAATCCCAAGACATTTTCAAACCATTCTTCCCTTTAACCTTGAGCTTCGTTTCACTCAGAGCCAAAACATCCAGGTTTCTTTCCTTGAACTTACCTATCTCTCCTTTCCTCTCATCTTGGTTACATCTACTCACATTCAGATACCCCAATCTGATCCTTCAAGGAGGATGAGCACTTCCCACTTGACTCCTTCTTCTGTCACCCCCTTTAGAAACTGAAATACAAGAAGAGTAGGATTTCCAACCCCCGCTCCCGCCCCCTTTAGTTGCCTTCTACGTGTGGTGGAATACATGGAAAGTATTCTTTGTGCTCATATTTATTATACTTCATCGCTGTTTCTCGCGTTAGCGAGGTAGCACCAAGAAACAAATGAAGAACCATCCATCCACTCACATACACACATATGTACATACATGCACATATGTGCACAATACATGCATATACCTACCATCATAAACATATATACATACATATACATACACATGCACATACACATACACTTACACATGTACATATTCGTACTTGCTTCCCTCCATCCATTCCTGACGCCACCTAGTCCCGTAGGAAGCAGCCTCGCCACCCCCTGCATGTGAGGTAGCACCAGGAAATAGGCTAAAATGGCCACCAACTTCTACAGTTTCTCACTCGAATCAGCAACCAGTGCTGTATCATCGGCGAACAACAATTGACACTTCCTAGGCCCTCTCATCTCCAGCAGAATGCATACTCACCCCTCTCTCCAAAACTCTTGCATTTACCTCCCTAACCACCCCATCCATAAACAAATCAAACATCCATGGGGACATCACACACCCCTGCCGCAGACCGACCTTCATTGGTAACCAACCACTCTCCTATTTTCAAAATTGTACACATGCCTCAAACTATTAATAAAAACTTCTCACTATTTCTAGCAGCTTATCTCCCTCACATTATATTCTTAAGACCTTCGCAAAGCATCTCTATCAACCCTATCATATGCCTTCTCCGGATACATAAATGTTACATACAATTCCATCTTTTTTTCAAAGTATTTCTCACATGCATTCTTCAAAGTAAACACCTGATCCACACATCCTCTACCTTTTCTAAAACCATACTGCTCCTCCCCAATCTGATGCTCAGCAGATGCCTTCACCCTCGCAATCAATACCCTCCCATACAGTTTTCAAGGAATACTCAACAAACTTATACCTCTGTAGTTTGAACATTCACCTTTGTGTCCTTTGCCTTTGTACAATGGTACTATACATGCATTCCGCCAATCCTCAAGCACTTCACCATGATCCACAATCAACAACACCGTCACCCCCTTTCTTAGTAAATTCAACCGCAATACCATCTAATCCGGCCTCCTTGCCTTATTTCATCTTCCGCGAGGCTTTCTTCTTCTCCTCTCTCTCGACCAATCCACCCTCTCTGACTCTCTCACTTTGCACACCACCCTGACCAATACACCCTACATTTGCCACTCTATCATCAAACACATTCAACAATCCTTCAAAATAACCACTCAATCTCTTCCTCACTCCATCACTACCTGTTATCACTTTCCCCCTTGCCCCCTTCGCCGATGTTTCCATTTTTTCTCTTGTCTTACGCACATTATTTACCTCCTTCCAAAACATTTTTTATTCTCCCTAAAGTTTGATGATATTCTCTCACCCCAACTCTCATTTGCCATCTTTATCAACCTTTGCTCCTTTTGACCTCCTGCCCCTTTCTCTTATACATCTCCCAGTCATTTGCACTCCTTCCTTGTAATTATCTTCCAAACGTCTCTCTTTTCTCTTTCACTAACAAATTTACTTCTTTATCCCACCACTCACTACCCTTCCTAATCTACCTACCTCCCTTCTTTCTCAAGTCACATGCATCTCTTACACATGCCATCACTGTTTCCCTAAATACATCCAAATCTTCACCCACACCCCTCACTTTATTTGCTCTCGCCTTTTGCCATTCTGCACTCAGTCTCTCCTGATATTTTCATACAGGTCTCCTTTCGAAGCTCACTTACTCTCACCACTCTTTTCTCCCCGACATTCTCTCTTCTCTTTTGAATTCCTCTACAAATCTTCACCTTCGCCTCCACCAGACAGTGATTAGACATCCCAACTGCTGGTCCTCTCGGCACATTTGCATCCAAAAGTTTCTCTTTTTCACACCTATCAATTGATACTTATCTAATAATGCCCATTGACCGTCTCTCCTACTTACATACGTATACCTGTTAAACCAGGTATTCCCAGTTACCAGTCTTTTTTTCAGCTACAAATCCACGAGCTATTCACCATTTCCTTTCACAACACTGAACCCCAAGTGCACC
The DNA here is from genome assembly GCA_038088735.1 of Panulirus argus. Classification (NCBI taxonomy): domain Eukaryota; kingdom Metazoa; phylum Arthropoda; class Malacostraca; order Decapoda; family Palinuridae; genus Panulirus; species Panulirus argus. The sequence continues at coordinate 2,479 of JAYMFT010009190.1, forward strand.
AATTATACTCTCAACTGCCACATTACTCACCTTCGCATTTAAATAACCCATCACTAATACCCGGTCTCGTACACCAACACTGCTGACACACTCTAACTCTCCACGTTGCTATACAAATCCTTCAGACAAATTAAACTTCACACTCAATACCTATCCTCCACATAATTATAATAAACTCCAACACACCAAACTAATCCCACACATACTGCACTGTCTCTACATACACACCTTGCTAATTCTCCGCTTGACATGCTAACGCTCTACATAAAATATTAAACCCCGCCAATCATACTAACCCTCAACACAACCATACTAACCATCCACACAACCAAACTAACCCTCCGTATATCATGTTAACACTCCACCCATCATATTAGCCCTTCACACTCCAAACTAACCCTCCACAGACCATACTAGCCCGCCACACTCCAAATTAACCAACCACATTCAATACTAGCTCTCAATACAACCACACTAAATTTCAACACAGCCATGCTATCCCTACACGCACCATACTCACCCTCTACACACGATAAATTCTCCACGAACCATATAAACTCACTACACACCATATTAACCCTCCTCACACCTGACTGACCCTCCACACACCATTCTAGCCCTCCACACAACCATATCAAACCTCTATGCAACCATACCAACCCTCCACAAACCATAGTAACCTTTTACAAACCATTCCAACTTTCCACACACCATTCTAACCCTCCATACACCAGACAGACAGAGAGACAGACAGACAGACACAATGGTTCGTTGGTAAGAATTACATGGATGCGTATTGATACATTGAGCACATGTTTAGGTTTATTGTTTACATGTAAGAATATCTATATTATAACACATCAAAAAAAAAGATAACTAAAAGTAAAACTCTCACAAAATAAGAATTGCATACAGAGCATGAATTATAGGTAATATAGTGCACTATGAAATACATGTGAAGTGACTTAGTGGTGATGTAATATATGGGATGCCTGAGTTCCTTAGTCGAGCACCATAGCGGAAGGGTTGAACGTCATGTGAGCCCCGTGTTGTTCCAGCATTAACACCCCGCCGCGCCGCCCTGGTGGTAATAGGTCGCGATATCGTAACGCCTACAGCAAACCATACCCAAACTTGAGGCACAGGTCCTCTCGCCTCTGGACAAGTGTAGTTAGATGGAACAAGTCGAGGGCATCATGATACCCTGTGTCCCAACCTGCTGCTATTTTCATCACTCTGCGTTGAATCTTTTCTATTTGTTTCGCCTGTTGTAGGGTGAGGCCGGCATGGAAGAGTGGATAGCAATATTCCAAGACGGGTCTGGTGTATGTAATGTAAGCTTTAATCAACTGTCGTGGTGGTGCATTAAATTTTGTGAGAGGACAGAGGATGTTATCGAACTTGGCTGCCATTGAGGTGACACTATGGACATGATTTTGCCAGAAGTCCTTGGAGATTGTGACCCTCAGTAGTTTACAGGGGTTCACCACCAGAATGCTGGTGTCTTCTATAGAGAGAGCCGGGAACATTAGGGGTTTTGTGCTGGTGAATATGTGCATTTCTTGGCATTCTTGTATGTTGATGACCATGTTGTTTTCTAAGGCCTAAGATGGAGATCCTGGGTGGCTTGTTGGAGGGTACTACTGGTGCTTATTTGTTCAAGTTCGCAGCACCGTTGATCATGGCCAAGAAGGAGATGCGTCCACACACAGTACCCTGAGGCGCACCACAAGTTATTCTACTTCACTCGCTAAGCTTTCCAGAGGGACCACGAACTCTGTGCAGCCGGCCGTTGAGGAAACTGCAGAACCAGCGAAGTGTGGGGTCGCAGTCACAGTTCAAAGAGACTCCGAATCACAACTGAGTGGTCTGTAAGATCAAATTTTTTGAAAAAGTCATACATGACCATTAAAAATAACTTGCCGGGTTTGTCAAGCTCGGTTAACATGTCATGAAAGAAGGGACAAGGTAATGCGTGGTGGAACATTTTTGCATGTTACCATATTCTCTTGGTTTAATATGGGGAAGAATGTCGACCATGATCAGTGGCGCTACAAAGCTTTCAAGGGTCTTGCTAAAGTGGGGATGAGGCTGATGGGTCTGAGGTCATCTATGGTACTGGGTTTAGGCTTCTTAGGTACTGGGACGATGGTAGATTGACGCTAGAGGGAAAGCACAAGCCCTTTCATAAGAGATCTACTATATGTGTGGGTGAGAGGTATGCTTAGTTCGATGGTAAACTGCTTAATTAGTCTGACAGGGAGGTCGCCTGAGGCGAGGCCATTTTGTTCCTCTGCTGTGAGAGACGTTTGGCTACATCCCATGGTTGTAACTTAATGACGCTCTCCTCCGACGGGAGGTAAGCAGGAAGAGAGGGCGTTTGGAGAGGGGGGAAAGTGGGTGCATATGTCAGTGAAGGGTGCATTGATTTGTTCAGTGACAGCCTGACCATCATGTGCGTTCTCCAGATCTAGCTTCCAGGGCTTAGGTATGCGATTAGGGAGGGTTTATGCCTCCCGATTTCAGCCTAATTCTGTCATCGCAGAGGTTTTGTATTTTTTTTTTTTTTTTTTTTTATGTGGCGATGGTAACATATGGATTTGGCAGATTTAATTCTATCTCTGGCCTCCGTCCTGAGTTGGTGAAACCGCTGTTGCTGGTTTCTGCTGTGTACACGGTTGCGTTGGCAGACGAGCCATTCTGTTTGTGAGGTCATCCAGCCTGGGTCATTGTTCCGCTTACTGAAGGTGATTAAAAAGAAACAATTCTTATAGTTGGTCTGAAGTATGTGCTGAAGGTTTTCTGCAGCACAGTCGAAGTCTGGAATTGATGTCACACTTACCCAGTCCTTATTGCAGATTCATTGCCCAAACTACCTAGTAGGTAAGCCTCTCAGAGGTCTGACTAATATGGTTTGGTGTGTATGTTGTTATTGGGTTGCACTCCACCAGACAATCACATGATGCTCGGATGTACCGAATGGCGCCACCGTAAAGGGTGTATCTTTTGCAACAATGTCTGTACTAATCTTATCTAGAGTCACATCCTGTTTTGTTAGTACATTCACCATCTGTTGTGCGACAAGACTCCGAGACAGTGTGAATGTCACCCAAAATGATGATGCGGGATGCTGGCCTCTGGGAGCGAATTATGTCAGCAGATTAAACCAAATGATCCATTATATCAGTTGATGTCGTTCTGCACGAGTGTCATTCGGGATATAACCTGCCGCCACTAGTATGCAGTCATCACACTTTGGGTTTAACAAGCACCACGAAATATCTAATTCATCAGGTGTTGAGAGGGGCTGCTTCACTTTAACTCATTGTGAATGTAAATCATCACTCCCCTCCAGATAATCTGTTTACCACAGAAAAGGAACGGTCCCTACGTAATATATTGTATCCTGGCAATTCAAGTGATTCACTAGCTACTTTATTGCACAGTATTGTTTCTGTTATCTGTGCAGCGTCAACAATACGTATATTGTGATAATAACACCCGCAATTCATCTCATTTTGTGTTCGTGCGAATACCATCGGCACCAGCAGTAGGAAACACCGTGGGACGACGCCTCGCCCACGCCCGAGCAGCGGAACCCGCGGTAATGCCGTAAAATCCTGGCGTTGTAAACTGGACGTTGTGAGATTCGAACCATAATCTGTTCCCGAGTTCTCCTGCCGCCCGTACTCCTCGCCGCCGCCTACGCCCGCAACGCCGCCGACCAGGGTGCTCCTCTCTGCTTCTCCACACGAGTTCTAAAAATCTGTTTCAGGGTTATTGGACGAACTGTGCCGGTGGTTTACTATTTACCTTATTGTTAACAAATCATCTTGACTATCAGTGATTAATGTTGACACTGTAACAAGACAGGTGACAACACTCCTATGATTAAGATTTATCTCTACAATAATATATATACAATTGTCACCTCAACATTGAAATATGATTGCATGAACTAAAATACAATAGATATGCAGCATTAATGATAAGAAACACTTATATAACATGAGAGTTTACTTTACAGGCAGAATTTACACGAGTAAGACAACACACACGCGCGCGCACGCACACACACACAAAGAAAAAAAAAAACTGGAACCTCACTGTGGGTTCCAACAATCCGAGACGCAGCTCAGAAACAAACTCTTTTAAAAAGACAAATCGTCTAGCTAGTTGAAACGGGTAATTATTTAGTATGTGGTGCATACAGCTAAACATACAAGTCACAAGTGAACAAATCACTGGAGACTCTAAACACATAAATACAGCAGACAAAACAATACACCATACTAACCCTCAACACAATGTACCAACCCTTCACACACAATACTGACTCTCCACATAACATGCCAGCCATCCACTCAAACTAACCCTTCACACACCAGACTAACCCTTCACGCATGAAACTTACCCTATACATATCTTATTAATCCTCTACACACCATACTAACCTTCCACACGACGTACAAACCCGCCACACAAAATACTAACCCTCTACACACTATTTTAACCAGCTACACACTATAATAACCTTCCACACACTATACGAACTCTCCACACTCCATATTAACACCCAACACAGCATACTTATAATATTCACACGACAAATTAATCATCCACTCACCATACTAACCCACCGCAGAAAATAATAACCCTTTAAAACAATATCCTAACCCGCTACACACCTTATTAACACTCCACACAACCATTCTAATCTTCAACATACAGTACATGCCCTCCACACACCTTGCTAATCCTCTACACACCATACTAACCCTCCACATGATAAACTAACCCTCCTTTCATCATACTAACCGTCCAGATAACATAATAACCCTCAAAACAGCATATTAACCGCCATTCATCATGCTAAACCTTTTGATAAACATCAGCACACAATATTTATCCTCTACACAGTTTACTAACCCTCCTCACGCCATACTAACCCTCCACACACTATACTATCTCTCCAAGTACCATTATTGACCATTCGCACACCACACTAACCTTCCACACACACTACTATCCCTTCCCACACTATAGTAACCTTCCACACAACCATACTAATCTCTACACACTATGCTAACCACTCACACACCATATCAACCCTCCAAACACCGTCCTAACTCCCACAAAAACATTCGAACCCTCCACACATCCTTACTAACTCTCCAGACAATTATGATTACCCTCCACACAATATGCTAACCCTCCACGCAACAAACAAACTCTCCGAATACCATACTAACCTTCCACACACAATACCAACCTTCTATACACCGAACCTATCCTCCATACTCTAAACTAAACCTCCACATACCAATCTATCCTTCCACAAACAGTACTGACCTTTCACATAACATACTTATACTTCTTATAACATATTAGCCCACCACACAAAATACTAACCCTCCACTCACAATACAAACTATCGACATACCATACTAACCTACCACGCACCATTCTAACCCTCAAGTAAACAAACTAACCTTCCACACGCCATGCTAACCCATCGCAAAAAAATTCTAACCCTCCACACACCATACTAACTGTCCACACACCATGTTAACCCTCCCACACAACGGTCTAACCCTCCACACACAATAATTCTCCACAGTCCATTCTAGCCCCCCCCCCACCCCCAACAAACAGAGCATATTAATTCGCTACATAGTATACTAGCCTTTCACATATCATATTAACCCTCCACACAACACACTAACCCTCCACATAACCATAGTATCCGTTAACACTACAATCCTAACCTTCCACACGCCATACTGACAATCCACACTCCATACTAACCCCCCAAAGTCCAAGCTAACACTTACAACAACATGCTAGTCCTCCACAAACTGTAATAACCCTCCACACACCATACTAACCCTCCACAAACGGTTATATCCCTCCACGCATCTTACTAACCCTCCACACACCATTTTAATCCTCCACACACCATGCTAACCCTACACGCACTAAACAAACTCTCCATACACCATACTATTCCTACAGACGACATATAAACCCTCCACAGAAAATACTAACCATCATCACACCATATTATCCCTCGACACACTATGATAACCCTCCACGCACTAAACCAACCTTCCACACACCATACTAACCCTCCATACACCATACTAACTATCTAAAAACCAAACTAAGCCTCCATTACCACACTAGTCTTTATATATCATACTAACCCTTCACACGCCGTTACTAATCCTCCACACCTCATCACTAAACCTTCACACAGACACTATATTAAGCCTTCACAGAACTATAATTATCGTCCACACAATCATACAAACCCTCCGCACACTATACCATACCATAATAACCCTCCATACACCTATCTAACACTTCACACACCATACTAAACCTCCACAAAATTTACTGACACACCACACTAACCCTTTATATACGAAAGTAGCCCTTCACACACCATACTAGCCCTCCACAAACCAAACTAACCCTCCACATAGTATACTAACCTTTCATATACCGTATCAACCCTCATCACAGCATACACACCGTAGTAACCCTCCACACACCATACCATCACTTTACAAACTATATTAAACATCCACACATCATACTAACCCTCCATACAACATGCTAACCCTCCACACAAAATGCTAACTCTTCACACAAAATACTAGACTTCCTCACACCATACTAACCCTCCACAAACCAAGCTAACCGTTCACACACCAGACACCATCCTAACGCTTTACACACCGTGCTGAACATCCTCACACAATACTAATACTTCGTTACTCATAAGTAAGATCATTTATTTTTTCAGATTGTGGTAAAGGTTAGGTAATCATGTTAAGAAAATTGATGGCACTGAGAATTAGACAAAAATATCAGTTATGATATTGTGTTGGTAAATGATTGCATCGATACTTATATAGGGTTCAAGGAACGCATGGATCCAGTAACATATGATCATGGCTTTAAGCTTAGAAGCAAAAGGTTTTAACCCGACATTAGGAAATATTTCTTTACTAAAAGGCTCACCGATGACTAGAACATCCTGATTGATAAAGTACAAATGACAAAAGATTCTTTCATTTACGTTTGCTCTCGTAAGTGACCTCATTGCAGACCCATCTTTATTCTGTATGAGTATAGAAACTTCAAAATATCTATGAATGTTTGGATGCTTTAGAATGCTATCGGCTCCGAATTTTACTGCAATCAGATATCTTGACCAGTCTACATCTCTCCAGCTTAACGTCTCATTTCTAGACAAATGATGTTGCTTGCCATCTCCCTCTGTTTAACATTATTCACTCCAGCTTCTAAAGGACACCTGCTGGTCGTAAAATTAACTGCCTGTAACTATACTCTAAGGAAAATAGCAGATCAACACTTACCATATTGCAGAAGCAGCCAAGTAGAATCAAGTATCCCCAGCCTCCATCGGGGGGGTCGATCGTATCATTTCCATTTCTGTCCGTCTTGCCACTCAAGTCATTCTCTAAATCGATCGACTGACTGCACTTTACTTTCTCCCCTCTTGCTTTTGCTCTATGGACGACCTGACCATCGTAATTTTGTCCCTCCATCTCCATCTCACTTCCATCTCCTTTTTCAGTGTCGCCAAGATTATCGTTCCAGTCCACACAAGCGTTGAAACGTTGGGAAACATGCCTTACGGGACACCCACCGGGGTCGGACTCAGGTCTGTGCTGCAGTTGTGTGACCCCCTGACCCTCGGGCTCTCGTGCCCCTGCGCCGCGACACATTTGCTTATCATCAACATAACACTTGTTCCAGTATCCTGTTCCAGTAACTGCAGTTTGCTGTCGTATGCAACTGTTAGCAATGCTGAACTTGGACATATTTACTGTTAGATGTTAGTCTAAAGATTTTAAAGTTGTAACACTTCTTCTTTGGCGAAGTTTGTCTTTCACAAAGTCGCAAGTCTTTAAGTTAATATCTCATCCTGGTCTCAGCAATCACCATATCAACCAAAATTCTTTGGAGCAGTAAATGCCCAGCGTTCAGTAGCCAGGATGACTGAGGAAGACTGAGGTGTTTCCAAGCGTGTTGGGTTCCTGAGTGTGCATTCTAGACGTGTGCTCTACACTCTCGGAATGTAATTAACACGACACCACCACCATTACCACACATGAGTCGCATCACAGGACAAACCTTATCTTACTAAACTTTATTTTGTTCATATATTACATGTAAAGCGACATGATGGCTTAACGACATCGAAATTTGCAGAATCACTTTGAGCGTGGTGTGTTAGTGGAGTCTTTACTGTATCATTGTGTTACTGGCTTCTGCCTCAAGAGGTTGCACCGTATGCGGGGAGTCACCCTAGGCGGGTTATATCATTGACATTGGACGAAGAGGAGTATCAAATCGTCGAGGAGCTCCTCACTCTAGGGGAGTCCAATTCCCTTCTCGGCAGAAAATTCTAAATAATCAATTTCCTTCTGCTGATTAGAGCTCGGCGTAGCTTTGTTAAAGGGGTCTCTGGTTGTACGATTGATCAGAAAATAGTGTATCATCATTACTTTCGATTCCATATCCATAGGGTAGCTCAAGTAAAGTCATGAATAAGAAAATTGAAATGGAAACTGTAGAGCTTTACTCATATGAATAATTTGTATTATATCGAAAGGTAGCAGGGGTGTTAGGTACCTTCCACCCCCTACTAGTAAGAAGGCACTGTCCAGAGAGGTTCTTCCGCCTATGCGTCCGAAGTAGTAAAAGAAATGCAGTGAACCAGGTCGCTGTCGATTCATTCCTTCCTCATATACACGTGTTGCTAGAAACCAGCCCGCAAACACAAACCTCCTCTAATGTTTCGCTTTAACGCTTCGCCCATTGACTGCATTCACTACAAATGTTGAAGGTGCCCTTACTGTGGCACTTTTCGAAAATGAAAAGAATGGAAATATATTTGTCTCACCATTTCAAAGCACACCTTTTTCCCTGAAACAAATGACCTTCGTAATGATATGTTCAAGGTCCTGCCTACGCGTGAAGTCACTTGCGTGTCAGCCCTACGATGTAACCCTCCTTATGCCGCAATATAAACGTGTATCACTATGCAGTTCTGTCATGAGCTTGCACTTTCAAGTGATATATTTTCTGCGATTGGTATAGATATATATACATTTACGAATATAGTACAATGCTATCAGTAGTAACCCTGTATCCAGAGATACTGGTGTACACCGACGGATAAAATATTCGGCACCCTTGGCTCTGATACACCCCGCAACGATCCCTGGTGTGGTTGGTGCCCCTGTCTCTCACTCTCTATGTGTGTGTGTGTGAAAGTAAATGATGTTCTCACAGCTACGAGCCGTACTTAACGGTTGATAAACGGGAATACAAAGAGTGTTATTGCGAAAGCCTTAAACGCCATAGCATTACCCTCTATGATATAATAATCAAACCCAAAATCTGTATTGATGTGTGGATGGCAAACAACAAATCGGGTGCCGTTTAGGGATTTCATACATTAAGATACAACGACATAAACCCACATCATTACAAAGTGTAGAAGATGGAAAGTATATAAAAGTCCAGTAATATAAGACCACATGCACAAAGAACACAGAATATTTATGTATCGTAATAGTGATATAACATTAAGCCCTGCTCTGCCATGGTTATGAAGCAGGGAATGAATCACGAAACGAGAATGATATTTCTTTAATATACCAAACATAATAAGATTTGTAGGTCCACGAGGGGGTGATTGCTATTGAAATTCATGCGAGACAATGTTAGTGTTAAGATAAACTTTTACCACAAAGGTTCGTTATCTAAATATAATGTATCGAATATGTTGGAAACGGAACTGGTTCAACCGGCATTAAGTTGAACTTCGGAACACATAGCAAGAATCGTACTGTCTATTTCGAATCATAGCCAAGTAGGTTAACCTGTGTCCTAGCAGCAGGAGGTTCCTACAATAACTACAGAAAGCATTACTTGCAAAATAACTTGTGATGAAACGTGTTTACCTTTCCTATCAAGCAATTAACCAGCCAAGCACATGACCCGTCAACCTTATATCTAATGCTCTATGAGTGTAAGTCTGTCAGTAGCAAAAATAGATACCACTGTGGTGTTACTGTGAACACTGCTGTAGTAGTAAATTTTACCGTGACGCATACCTTGGTTCATGTAGAGCCACTTTGAAATGGTATACCAGTTACAAGTTGCTGAGTATCTGGCAATTCAGCAGCCCAGGAATACTAACCCTACACAGTATCTCGGAAGTTATTTAAAAGATTCTCGTGTATACGGGGACGTCATAATCTTCACACATGGAGTAGGTAATGTTTTTCCTCACCATTTGAAGAACTATTCTTTTTATTTAACTGTATGTTGTATGTAATGATATAATAAAACTTTGCATACGTGTGTAGTGAGCTTACTAAAGAAATAAATGTTCAGGCCGCTACTGAGCCAGAAACACGAAGTTTTCGTCGTATTCCGAATACTGTTACACATCTTTATGCAACTATGATAAGATTTTACATGTTTTGCTGATATATGTTCTAATCTTTCTATACATATACCTGGTTATGGATATTAAAACTAGCATATATGCTTACTTGTGTCTTCGTATTTGACACATTAGGAAATGTTGTACGTACAGAAACATCACAAGCTTTACCATTACAAAGTTATCTTTTTTCTGACACAAAAGATATTCTTAACAATATAGCAAAACTTTAGGTACGTGTGTGGTGAGCCAAGAGCCGCCAAGAGCCGACATTTGCAAGGGTTCCCTGATCGGTCAGTCAGTCTTGGGCAATGGCGGACTGAAGAAAATTTTTAATATTTCTTTCAGGCTGCTAAAAGACCTCTTACCAATCTGCAGCTTTAAATGGCATTATAAATAATATGCGGAGGGCTTCAGAAGAATCTAGGGAAAATGGATAGCTTGAATTCGTGCAGTTTGTTGAAATCAAAAGGTTTTAACAGAGTATCACCAGAGTTAGCTTTGTGAATGTCCTTTAATCGTCCTAGTTCTTCCTGCAATGCCTCTGACGATCTGATCTATATTTAACAATAAACTCCATAGTTTTTTTTTTTTACTCTGAATCAATCTCTTATATCTCTAGATATCTCCACAAAAGATAAGAAATCTGTTCCTTATATCATGATGAGCCTAGGATCTTATAAGATATATTTCTTCCGAAGTTTGCTTCTCCTACAAGTGCATTAACTTCACTACCACTACTAAGTACGGGATTATCATTATTTCTCCGGTAGAATATCAATGTTATTTCAAACCAACATGGATTTACCAAGAACTGAACTGGTGACTTCGCGGGCCTGCGACACTTGATTGAGCTGATCACTGACTACAAGCACCTTTAGCCAGATTCCAGCCATCACGACGCGGGAAAATGACTGCACTTATCTGCTTATGTAGTTGACAAGAAGGAATGAGGCGAGGAATCTATGATACCTTTAGAAAGATTGCATGGGGGGAAGGGGGAGGGGGGGGGTCGCTCGGGCACCTCGGCCACACGAAGGAAAAATGTTACACCCCTGGTGTATACACGTCTGTCCTTCTACAGATATGTTTGTCACACCATCGTGGCCGCGATAATCTTTGATATCCTGAAGTCACCAACCTAGATTAAAGAAATTAGATTCTATTCTAGGTTTGTATATTCCAGATCCTCAATCCACAGAGTACTGGAGGTTATTTAAAAACATGCCTAAAATTGGAAACAACGCCGTCAAAAGATCCATTGGCCTCGAGTCTATGACATCCAAAAGACAGTTACTTATGCAATATAATGGTGCATCTCCAAGTGTGCATGGCAGAGTGAAAGCGGAGTTGTACAAAGCAGGTTGCAAGGCAGGCAGGGGTGTGCTTGACGCCTTTGGTAACGCGTCAATGCGCAACACTTCGTGGAAGCTTTATCTAGCTGTGTAATTCATTGCCGTTGTTGAGTAGATGACTGTACCAAAAGAAATTGAAAATTGCCGTAAATGTAAATATTTCCGAATAGATCAAAACGCTCTAAAAAATTTTTAAAGTCATGCTGAGAGGAGAGGAATGAAGAGGAAAAACGTGGTGGAGACGTTTATGAATACGTTTTAATTCGAACAATGCGTCTCTGCAATAGATTTAAACCTACGAACTACATTTATATACTACATTTTTGCATTTAAGTTAATCACAAAGTGTATCTGCAAATTGATAAGAAGTGATAATCTCTGGAATTTATATTCATCATTCGTATTTTCTAATTCCTGACCAGTTACAGTTATCTTTAGATCTCACTTCCTCTTCACACCGTCTCTCAGAGGCCTGAGGCCCGGGTTTTTGTTTCAAATATGTCCTGGTATTTTCATATACGTAATATATATTTACAGATTTACACTATATGAGTATTTATATTTTTAGGAGTGTTTTGTTTATATTGCCATATACTTAGAAACGTCACAAAATGCACAGGGGAAACGTCACAATATTTTTATGTACTGTTGTTTTATGCTTTACCACTTCAGTCATTTTTTGTAAATAATGTGAGAAAGACAAATGGGAACATCGTGGTGAAGGGTGCAAAAGGGGAAGTGATAACAGGTAGTAATGAAGTGAGGAGCAGATGGAGAGTTAATTTTAAGGACTTGAATGTGTTTAATAGGGTGGCAGATGCAGGGTATTTTGGTCGTGGTGGTATGCAAAGTGAGAGAGTCATTGAGAGTGGTTTGGTAAAGAGAGAAGCGGTGATATTTTTAAGAGCATTACGTATATGTGATCCCACAAGTTTAGATGAATGCAACCATGTATGACGTACGTCTAAGCAGTTATGTTAACCAGTTGGTTTGTGAACAAGGCATTCAGGAAAACCAGGAAGACATTTTATGAATCTTGTAAGAAAAAAATGTGCAAAAGGATGACAGATTTAAATGCTTGGTGTTGCCCTGTTCTCCTAACTTAGCCAATGTAAGACAGGTATTGAAAAAACAGTGCTTTTAAAGTTGCCTTCCAATATGGTAACACTATCAGTAAGAGCAAGTAAAAGTAAGCCAAATCATCAGAAAATTGGGAATATTTGCGCTGTCAAATGTAAATCATGTAAAGATGTATACATTGGCCAGACCGGCAGTACTGTAACTGAGAGATGCTATTGGCGTCGTCATTCAGTACGCAAAGGTGCCCACAGGAATGCTGTTGCTAAAGATTGGCAAGAAAACGATCACCCTGTAGTCCTTAACAACCCAGCCGCATTGCGCCCCTCATCTGATTATGCTACCCTTAACGTCATTGAATCTGTCTTAATTGCTAATAGAAATAGCTTTAATTTGGCCCAAGGTAACTTAAAAGCACATCCTTCTATCAACCAAATCATTATGAAAGAAAGACACGATAAAATAAAAAGAGTATTTAATCACGCATCTCGCTAACCAGGCTAACCATCCCCACACAACCCCCCTTAACCACAAGGAATCCCCACTTTCCCTTTAACGATCAAGCTAGTGTATATTCTGGCATGTCGGTAACAAGATGTACAAGTCTACGTGCTGGCGTTGGGATTTACAACTATATGAATTTTTTGCACCTGTTGACGTAGAGTCTCCGCGAAATATTTTCATTGTATATTATGAAATACTAATAAAGTAAATCATCTGAGCTCCTACTGAATTGCGATTTCACCCTTAAATATATATATATATATATATATATATATATATATATATATGAGTGTGTGTAATGAGCTGGGCTGAAGCTGCCCTCCTCTGTCTTAGGGCTCACCTTTAGCACTCAGTACAGAGAATCTCCTGCTGGGGTGTACAAACAATAGGCAGGGCTTACAAAACTTTAATTTACAGCTATTGCCAATCCTACTGTAAGAAATTTCTCCAAACAAAAAGACACTTTACCTTAACTGTTCACAGAAGATATTTACATAAAATAAAGAAATTAACTCCAAATGAAAACACTTTACCACAACTGCCCACATATATATTTATATACTGCCAACATGTACTTATCAAAGCACTGCCTGGATTTTCTCCCAACACGGCACCTAACAGACCTCTCCCTACTCGGCTCACACCACCCACAATCTGGTTACCATACGAAACTACCTGAGTCTCGTTACTTGGTCCACTCAGGGTACCTCTCCTGAACAAAGCATGCTACCAACTCCCCCATACGGAGTTGTAACATCGAGCACTTAGTTAGTTGCACCAGCGGCGGTAGTCTTGCCGTCCAGCCAAGGATGTGTAGTTTTCTCGCAACCACCTGGCGCCGTGGACATATACCAATCCCCAGCATTTCAGTACCAGCGGGCACACAATGAGGTTGATAGTCAATATGGCATATAGCACTGGCCAGTCGAACTGAGAGGGTGATACGGGAGGCTCGCTCACAGCCTTCTCAAAGTCAACGCAGTCGCCAGAAGTCTCCTCCCCACGCACTCCTCTCAGAAACTCCTGCAAACCCGATTTCCGTAACTAACAGACTTCCTTACTTTATTATCGGCACATCAGCACAACTTACATCCTTTCCTGCATCACCCAGTTAACACCGACAGCTTCATATACCTGCAAACCTGGCAGAGTCACGCCCTCGCGAAAACAACGGGAGTTGTCCTCTCGAAGTCGCCTTTCGTCAACAATGCCCGTCGGCTCACGAGCCTTGCGGCTAGCCACCGAGCCTCCAACCAGCGCGCTAAATTCAAATTCGTACATATATATCACCCGACTACTGTTCTTCGAAGAGCAAACACTCACCTACACCTGTTGCCAGGCAACACTTAACTGTTTGTTGATATTATTACATATCATTTTTTAATATCATTTGAGTAAAATTTTTCCATTTTAGGGATGTTAATTTCTTGTTGCTTACTTGTTATGTTCTTGTGAGTTTTCCTCTACTGTGCCATGTTGGTTTCGGTTTAGTATCCATATTTAGGACATGCCCAAACCGTTCTCTATTCTACATAAGAACCATTTATATTATCTACTCTTGGGGGGGGGGGAAGTTTACGTGTCCTTATTTATCATATTATGTCTAATATATCCATCCTTTCATGTAATATTAACATAAGATGTATTACGCCCGTCTCCCTCTTGTTTTGAACGACTGTCATGCCCTCTGTCGTCAGAAGCGATAAGTTCTCGGGCAGTCGACGCGTTCCCTAGTGTCTCACTAATCACACTTTTGTATCTTGTTTGTGTTTAAAGTTAGTGTCACGTCTTCACCAGCATCTTTGTTTCACCATTTCTACACTTTTCACAGGTGAGTATGATTTCCTATGTACTTATTCTACTTGGGATTACTAGTATTTTACCGCCTCAACAGCTTGTGGTGTGATGGTCACCTCGCCGCTCCTGTCACTCTTCAGCTAGCTCTGGAGACCCTGCGGCGGGCCCCTGTCGTCCCCTGCCTGGCCCACTGCCCCTCTGCGCCTTCTTTGCCCCTCGACGTCACCTGTCATAGTTTCTCCTGCGCTGGGAACACCCCGCGGTAACAGACCGAGCTACTGTAGGTGTATTGTATGTGAAAGGGTACCGTAGGTGACGGGTGGAGCATCGTGAGAGGATTGTGAATTAAGCATGACCCTGTCCGAGACTGTCATATCAGCACATTCAGGGTATACCCACCGAGCACCAATAAATCCTGTCACTAGACCCTACACACCCATTGCTGGACCCTGCATACCCACCCTGGACCAACCACTATTGTCACCAGATCCTCTGCAGCAACCTCGAATTAACCACTACTATCACCAGATTCTACACACTCACCAAGCACCAACCACTACTGTCACCAGACATTTCACACCCATCCAAAACCAACCACTGTCACACGACCCTGCATACTCATCCTGTACACACAACTGTCACCACATCCCACACACCCACCCTGCACCAACTGCTCATGTCACCAGACCCTCTGTACCCACCCATCACCGACCACTACTGTCACCAGACCCAGCACACCAACCCATCAACAACCACTACTGTCACCACACCCTGCACACCCACCCATCACCGACCACTTCTGCCGCCAGACCCTGCACACCACACTACCGTCACCAGACGCAGCACACCCACCTCCCACTAAACGCTATTGTCAGCAGACCCTAAACACCCACTTTGCACCAACCACTTTTGTCACCAGAACCTATATACCTAACCCAAACCATCTGCCGCTGCCACCAGACCCTGTACAGCTAACCCAAACCAACCGCAGTTATCACCAGAATATCCACACCACCCTGTAACGATCACTGTTGTCACCAGACCCTACACAACCACCCCACACCAACCACTACTACAACCACACCCGTCAAATCCACCCTTAAAGTAACCACTGCTTTCACCAGACCCTACACACCCACCCCACACCGACCACTACTACAACCACATCCTTCAAATCCACCCCGAAAGTAACCACTGCTTTCACCAGACCCTACACACTCATCCACCACCCATCACTTGTTGCTCCTGTGTCTTTATATCCTCTTATTATTCTCTGCTTTTAGAATCCTGAACCAACCACTACTGTCACCAGACTCTGTAAACTCACCCAACACTAACCAAAACTGTCACAGAATCCTACTCAGTCACCCTATACACACCATTTACAGATCCACCTTGCACCAACAACCACTGTATACCCACCTAGCACAAACAATGACTGTTGCCAAACTATTCATCCTTACCAAACACCAGCCACTGCACAACCACTCAAAACTAACCATTACTGTCGCAAAATCATACTCACCGAGCCAGCACTAATTATTAATGTTACCAGTCCCTGCACCAACCATAAACGTCATCAGACTGTACACCTACCCTGCACCAACCACTACCGTCAGCAGACCACGTGCAACCATCTAATATCAACTAATACTGTCGCTAGACCGTTCACATCCGCCCTTCACCGAACAGTACGGTACCCAGACTTACACATTTTACCTAACTATTGTACTTTGAAGAGCAAAAACTTACGTAAACCTGTTGTCAGTTAGGAAACTCTTCACTCACTACACTCATCCCTTGAACACTTACAAGAGGTTGATTGGCACATCATGTCAGAGGAGGAACATGTTGAATATCACAACACTGATGACTTATGTGTCAATAGCTGCAGTGTTCTACCAATGTCTTTCCCTCCAGCATTTAACGTACTCATTTTCTCCACATTGTCTGGAATTGTTGGTTTACTTGTTCTTATTCTTGGAGTTTGTTGTTCTGTAAGAAGTCGTGTCGCCCACCAGCGTGCAGCTAACCCTTTCCTGGAAGACAGATAACCTCTGAAGCAAGTTTGAAAAAACATTCTTCAAGAATCATTCCTTTTCTTTGTCTATTGAAATTATTATACTTTTAATTTTTTTCGAGTGTTCCCCCACCTTAGTGTTCTACATTGCTTTTCTGTTGCTTACTTGTCACGTTCTTCTGAGTCTTCAGTCTTCTTCCACCGTGCCACCTGTGTCTTTATATCTCCTTATTACTCTCTGGTTTAGTATCTCACAAGTGAATATCATTTCCTATGTACTTACTTTACCTGGGATTAGTAGTATTTTACCGCTCCTGTCACTCTTCAGCTCGCTCTGGAGACCTTGCTGCGAACCCTGTCGTTACCTGCCTGCTCCATGGCCCTCCGTGTTCTCTCTGCTCTACTACGTCACTTGCAATACTGGAATTCCACGTCGCATCAGTCACACTGTCATCAGACCTTGCAAATATACACCGCATCAACCATTACTGTCACCATACCCTGTACACACTTCCAGCACTAACCATACTACCACCAGATCCGCAGGATCTGCCCCAACCTCTCTCGTCACCAGACCTTTTACACCAACACTACACCAATCACTACAGTCACATGACCCTAAATTTGAGCCCATCGCCAACATTACTGTTACGAGACTCTTCACACCCACCTAGCTTCGACCAGTACTTTCATTAGACCCTGCACACCCACCCAGCATCAATTACGTCTATCTCCAGAACCTACCCAGCCACCAGCACCAACTGCTTCTGTCACCAGACCCTTCACACCTACCCAGCTACAACCATTCCAGTCAACACATCCTGCACACACACCCAGCACCAACCAATACTGGAACCAGACCTTACACATCCATCCTACACCAAATACTTCTGTCGCCAGATCATGCAATCTCATCCTGGACAACAACTATTGTCACCGGACCCAACTAACTAACCCGAAACTGAGCACAAGTGTCACCAGACCCTACACTCCAAACTAACGCCGACCAGTGCTTTCAGCAGACCCTGCACAGCCACCATGCATCAACAACCAGTGTCACCAGACTACACACCCACCAAGCATCAACCACTACTGTTACCTGACTCTATTCATCAATACTGCACCAACCATTATTGTCAACAGACCCCGCACACCCACCAAGCACTAACAGCTATTAATGGCAGACCCCATAAACCCGCCTTGCACAAACAAATATTGTCGCCAGACCCTATATACCAAACCTAAACTGCTTCTATCACCAGACTTTACACACCAACCCCACACCAACCACTACTGTCACCAAACTAAGCACAGTCACCCTAAACCACACTATCACCAAACCCTATGAACCCATCCAGCACGAAACCACTACAGTCATAAGACCCTGCACACGCCAAACCCTACACACCAACACCAACCAGTACTGTCACCAGACCCTATATATCCATCTTGTACCAAACACATCTGTAGCGCAAAAAAAATGTTATCATAAGACCCTACACACCACTCTCGTGTCAACCACGAGTGTCACCAGATCCTACACACCAACAAATCACAAACCACTACTGTCACCGGACCCTGCAAACCAATTCATCGCCAACATATACAGAAGCCAAACCCTACACACCCATCTTGCACCAACAACTTCTGTCACCAGACCCTACACACCAACCCCGAACTAACCATTACTGTCGCCAGGTCCTGCATACCAGCCTACTGCCAACCAGTATTATCGTCGGACCCTAAACATCTACTCCACACAAATCACTATCACCAGACCCTGCACACCCAACCCGTAGCAACAGCTACTGTCTGCAGACACCACACACCCACCTCGAACAAAGCGCTACTGCCATCAGAATCTACATACCAAACCCAAGTACACCGCTGCTGTCACCGCACTCTAAACCCCAACCTCACACCAAACACAACTGTCGCTGAACATTCACCTGATAACCCAAACCAACTGTCATCATACCCAATAAACCCACCCAGCACGAACCACTACTACTGTCACAAGATGCTGCACACATACCCAGCACCAACCACTACCGTCACCAGACCCCATACAACCATCATATACCAACCACATCTTTCACCAGACCCTTTAAACCCAACCTAGACCAGCCGCTGTTGTCACTAATACCTATACACAAACCGTTGAATTAACCACTATTGTCACCAGACTCTACATAACCAACCTAGCACCAAAAAATAGTGTCACCAGACCCTGCACACCCACTATGCCACAAAGACTAGTGTCACTGGTACACATCCACCAGGCATCAAAAACTGCTGTCATCAGAATCTGCTCACCCAAACTATACCAACCATTGCTCTCACCGCACCATACACACCCACCCCACACGAACAACTGCTGTCAGTACATTCTAAAACACCCACCTTGCAACAACCACTGCTATCCCCAAACCCTAACAAACCACTTCCCTCAACAGGCCTTACTTACCAACTGCACACAAACATTATTGCAACCAGACATTGAACATCCACCCTAAACCAACCACTACTGTCACCAGACCCTGAAAAGCTACTAAGCACAAACCGCTACTGTCACAAGACTCTACAAACCCACCCTGCACCAACTACTGTTGTCACTAGACCCTCTACACCCACCTTGTACCAACGACTCCTGTCACCAGACCAAACACAACCACTCCCCACTATCCACCTCTAATCATCAACCCCTGCACACCCACACCGAACCAACCCGTACTGTCACCAGACCCTGCACACCCATCCTGCGCCAAACCAATACTCTCATTAGACCCTGCATACCAACGTAGAACCAAACAATACTGTCACCAGATCCTTCACATCCACCCACCATCAACTGTTAGTTTCAGCAGACCCTACACGCCCACCGTGCACAAATCACAGCTATTACGTGAACCAACATACCAACCCCCCCAAAAAAAAAAAAAAAAAACGCTACTGTAAACAGACCCTACACACCAAACCCACACAACCACTAATATCTCGAAACATTGCACATCCTCCCCAAACTCCTGTCATCAGACCAAACAAATGCACTCATTACAAACCACTACTGTCAAAAGACCCTACTCACTCACCCCACACACAACACAACTGTCACCACACCCTAAACACCCATCCTGCAACAACCACTTCTGCCACCAGACCCTGCACACTAATCCAGCGCCAACCACTACTGTCACCAGACTCTGCTCATCCACACTGCACCAAACATCATTGTTAACACACCCTGCACACCCACCCAGTGCCAACTACAACTGTCACCAGACCTTATATACCCATCTTGTACCTACCACTTCTGTCACCAGACCCTATACACCCACCGTGGACAGATCACTATACACCAATTCCAAACTAACCGCTATTATCACTAGACTCTGCATACCCATCTACCACCAACCAGTACTACCAACAAACCCTACACACCAATCCCATACACAGTAATAGTCACCAAACCCTACAAGCCTACCAAGCACCAACCGCTACTGTCACCAGACTCAGTTCATCCACACTACACCAGCCATAACTATCAACACACTAAGCTCATCTACTGCTAACTAACATCTACTGTCAGTAGACCCTACACTTGTACCAGATCCTACTTACCGAACCCTAACCCCCTGTTGCTCTTACCAGTCCTTACTAACCTATTGCACACAAACCATCAGACATCGGACACCCATCTCGAATCGACCACAACTGTCACAAGACCTTGTAAACCCACCCAGCATAAGCTACAACTGTCACAATACCCTTCACATTCACCCTCCACGCACTATAGCTGTCATTACACGCAACACACCCACCTTGCACCAACTACTACTGTCGCCAGCCCCTACACACCCACCCTGCACCAACTTCTACTTCTCCAGACCCTGCACAACCACCTTACAGTAACCACTACTGTCACCAGACCCTGCACACCCACTCTGCACCCATCACTAGTGTCTCCAGACTCTATACACCTACCCAGCGCCAACCAATACTGACACTAGACTCTGTACAACAACCCTCCACCAACCATTACTGTCACCACACACTACTGCACACCCAACCTACAAACCCATCAAACGAACCATTACTATCACCAGACCCTGCATACCTACCCAACACCAACCACGACTGTCACCACACCCTGTGCTAACCAGATACTTCAACAGACCCTATACATCCACCCAGCACCAACCATTACTGTAGCCAGGCTGCACACCCACCCAACATCGATCACTACTATCACTGCAAGCCGCATGCCCACCCCGGCGTAAACTATTACTGGAACCAGACCCTGCCCACCTGCCCACACTACTATCACCATATCCTGAACACTAACCTTGTACTAACCGCTGCTGTCACTAGACCATAAAAAACCACCCACCACCAACCACTGCTATCACCATAACTTGCACACATACCCAGCACCAATCACGTCTTTCACCAGACTCTACACATCCAACCATCACCAACAAAATTGTCACCAGATCCTGCATTCCAGTCAGCACCAACCAGTACTGTTACCAGACCCTACACACCTGCCCTGCATCAACTTCTAATGTAATCCGACTCTGTGCACCCATCCTTCACCAACATTGCTGTCACTAGACCTTACTCACCTACCCAGCACCTTTTACTGCTGTTGACAGGCCTTGTCCACCCATCCAGCACCGTCAACTTCTGTCACCAGAACCTATACACGAACCATTACTGTTACCAGATCCTATATACCAACTTTTTCCCAACCGGTAGTTTCACCAGACCTTATATACCCACCAACCACTTCTTTCACTAGACTCTACTCATCCACACTGCACTAGCCATTAGTGTTAACAGACCCTGAACACCCATCCCGCACCAAAAGCTATTGTCGGCAGACCTTACACACTCATCTCGCACAAACCATTACCGTCACCAGGTGCCGCATACCAAACCAAAAGAAACTCCTACTGTCACCATCCACATCACACCAAACAAACACCAAACATTGCACACCCACCCTGAACTGCCTACTACTGTCACCAGACCCTAAACTTCAACCTAGCACGAACCACTATTTTCATAAGACTCTGCACACTCACCCTGCACACACCACAAATGTTACCACACTTCACAACCCACCCTGCACCAGCCACTACTGTTACTGGACCCTGCACACCAACTTAGCACCAACCAATATCATTATCACCAGGCCCCATACACCTATCCTCTATAAACCACTTCTCTCACCTAACCCTGCACACCCACCCAGGACCAACCCTTATTGACATGAGTACCTACTCAGCATCAGCCAATACCGGCGCCAGATGCACACCCATCCTACATCAGCCAGTACTCTCAACAGACCCTATACATCGACCTTGAACTAACCACCATTGTCACTAGAACCTGCATACTCACCGAGCGAAAAGTGCTACTGTCAGCAGACTCTTGACGCCCACTCCGCATCAACCACTAATGTCACCAGACCGTACACACTCACCAAGCAACAACTACTGTTATCACCAGATTTTGCTTACCTACAAGAACTAACCATTACTTTCAGCAGTCCCCTCACACCCACCTCGCACTAACAATACCCAATATACCAAACCCAAACCAGTCATAAATGTCACCAAACCCTAAACACGTACCCCACATCAACCACTACTACCACCAGTCATTGCATACACACCCCGAACCAACTATTACTATCATCAGACCCTGCAAACTCACCCAGCATATACCACTACAGTCACAAGACGCTGCAAGCACCGCAACTGTTATCACACCCTACACATCCACCCTGCACCAACCACTATTATCACAAAACATTGCACACCTGCCCTGCACCGACCACGAACGTCAGCAAGCCCTACACGCCTACCCCGCACCAACCACTACAGTCACCAGACTCTGTAAATTCATCCAGCACCAACCGCTACTATCACAAGACCCTGCACGCTCACCCTGCTCACACTACTAATGTCAACAGACACTACACACTCACCTTGCACCAACCACAACTGTCACCAGACCCTACACATCAATGCTGCACCAACATCTGCTATCATCAGACACTACACACCTACCCATCACTAAGTATTACTGTCACCACACCTTGCACCAAAATTTACTGTCACCAGACCCTGCACACCCACTCAGCATCAACCATTACCGTCATCAGACCTCACACATCCGTCCTGCACCGGTCACCGCACGCCCATCCTGGATCAACCAATAATGTCAACAGACATTACACACCAATCCCGAACTAACCACTACTGTCACCAGACCCTGCATGCCAGTCGAGAGAAAAGCACTACTATCAGCAAACCCTACATACCCACCCCGCATCAACCATTAGTGTCACCAGACCTTAAACATCCACCAAGCAACAACCACTACTGTCATCAAACCTTGCACACCCACGCTGCACCAAACACAACTTTCGGCAATCCCCACCCACCCACCTCGTACTAAACACTGCTGTCACCACACCCAACGTAACAAACCTTTACCAAGCGTTAATGTCACCAGACCCAACACACGCACCCCACACTAGCCACTACTGTCGCCAGATTTTGCTTTCCCTTCCCAAACTAACTAATACTGTCACCAGACCCTGTAAACCCACCCATCATGAACCACTACTGTCACAAGACTTTGTACACTCAACCTGCACAAACCACAACTGTTAACACACCCTGCAAACCCACCCTTCACCAACCACTACTGTCACCAGACACTGTATACCAACTCTGCACCAACCACTAATGTCACCAGGTCCTACAATCCCACCCCTCACCAACTGTCATCAGACCCTGTAAGCTTATCTTGCACCAACCACTACTGTCACAAGATCCTGCACGCTCATCCTACTCACCTCGTTAATGTCACCAGACCACACTCACCCTGCACCAACCATTATTGTCACCAGACCCTGAACACCCAACCTGCACCAACCACAACACTCAACAGACCCTACATACCTCCCCCACTCCAACCATTACTATCACCAGACCCTGTAAACTCACCCAGAATCAAACACACTGTCACATGACCCTGTACACACCACCAATGCCAACAGACCCTATACATTCACCCTATACCAACCTCTACTTTCATCAGGTCTTGCAAATCCAACGTGCACCAACAACTACTGTCATCAGACGCTGTAAACACATCTTGCACATCCACCTAACACCAACCACTACTATCACACCCACCAAGATCTAGCCATTACAGTCAGCATACCCTAGACACTCACCCTGCACGAACCAATAATGTTATCAGACCCTACATACCTACCAAGTACCAACCATTATTGTCACCAAACTCTGCTGAACCTCACTGCAACAATAATTATTGGCAAAAGACATTGCACATTCACCCCACACCAACCACTGCTGTTATCAGACCCTACAGTCTAAATCGAAATGACTGATACTGTCACCAGACCCAACACACACACCCTACACCAACCAATACTGAAACAAGACTTTGTGCACCTACCTTCCACCAACCACTGTTGTTACCAGACCCTGCACATTCACCCTGCAGTAGCCACGACTGTCAACAGACTCTGTATAGCCATCCAGCACCAACCATTACTGTCACCAGGTCCTGCACACCCATCCTACACTAACCGCTATTTCCGCCATACCCTGCACATTCACCGAGCATCAACCAATACCGTCAACAGATGTTACACAACCATTCTGCAACAACCACTTTTATCACCAGACCCTGCACACCCATCTTACACTAGCCACCTTTGAAACCAGACTCTACAAAACCATCCTGCCTATACACCAACCCCGAACTAACCACGACTGTCAGCAGACCCTGCATACCAATCAAGAGAAAAGCATTACTACCCACCCTGCATCAACCACTAGTGCCACCAGATCCTACACATCCATCAAGCAACAACTACTATTATCACCAGATTTTCCTCGCTCACAATGTAGAGCTGCAGTCCCCACACACCCGTCTCACACTAAGCCCTACTGTCACCACACTCAACACACCCAACTTAAACTAACCACTGCTGTCACCACACATTGAATACCCATACCAAACCATCCATTACTGTCACCAGATCCTATAACCGCCCCCCCCCCCAGCATGAACCATTACTGTCACAAGACCCTGCACACTCAACTTGCACACACATCAACTGTTACCGCACCCTACACAGCCATCCTGCACCAACCATTACTGTCACCATGCACTTTACACCCATTATGCACCGCCCACTGATTTCACCAGACCCTACAAACCTACTCTGCACTAACAACAACTGTCACTAGAACCTGTAAACTCATCCAGTACCAACCATTACTGTCACAAGACCCTGCACGCTCACCCTGCTCACCGCATTAGCGTCACCATATCGTACACACTAATCCTACACAACCACTACTGTCACCAGACACGTTGTAATCCACCCTGCACCAACCACGACTCTCAACAGACCCTACACACCTCCCCCACTCCAACTTCTACTATCACCAGACCCTGTAAACTCATCCAGTATCAACCACACTGTTACAAGACCCTTTACATAACAATAATACCAGTAGACCCTAAACATTCACACTATACCAACCAATTCTTTCACTAGACCATGCCTACCTACCCCGTACAAACCACAAATGTCTCTACACTCAGCACACCCACCCATCACCAACCACAATTGTCACCAGATCTGCATACTCACCCAGAATCGACTAATACTCTCAACACACCCACCCAGCACCAACCACTGCTACTGCTGAAACAAAACTCTGTACACCTACCCTCCACTACTGTCAACAGAACCTGTATACTCACCCAGCACCAAATGCTATGTCACCAGATCCCGCACACCTATCCAGCATTATCTAATACTGTCACCAGACCATACGTACCCATCTTTCTCCAACCACTCCTGTCACCAGACCCTCCTTGGACCAACCAATACTGTCGCCATACCCTATACACCAACCTCGAAGTAACCGCCATTGTTACCAAACCCTATATACTAACCTTGCATCAACCTCTAATATCAATAGACTCTACACACCCACCAAGCAACAACCATTACTGTCACCAGACCCTGCACACCCACCCAGCACCAGCCTGTACCGTCACCAGATCCCACACACCCCTCCTGCATCAACCACTTCTATCACCTGACCCAGCACAACGACCCTGGGCCAACGTACACTGTTACACCAAACCCAATCTAACTATTGCTGTCAGCAGATCCTGCATAACAACTGAGTGCCAGCCACTACAATCAGCAAACCCTTCATACCCAACTTGCATCAACCACTACTGCTACCACACCCAACATACCAAACCCAGACTAACCGTTAATGTGACTAGACCCTATAAACGTATCCCACACCAACAATTACTGTCACCAGACCCTGTAACCCCTCCTCCCAGCATGAAGCACCTCTGACACAAGACCCTGCATACTCAACCTGCACACATCCCAACTGTTACCACTCCCTCCCTATCCACGCTGCACCAACCACTGCTAACACCAGTCCCTGCACATCCACCCTCCACCAACCCCTATTATCGCCAGTTACCGCACAACCCACCCTGCATCAACCACTCCATCCACTACTTTCATCAGATACTGTAAACTCACTCAATATCAACCATACTATCACAAGACCCTGTACACACCACTACTACCAACAGACCATATTCATTCATCTTATACCAACCACTACTTTCACCAGACCCTGCACACCAACACCCACCATCCACGACTGTCACTAGACTCGACACACCAACTCAGTACCAACCAATACTGAAACAAGACTGTTCACCTGCCCTCCAACAACCACTGCTGTCACCAGGCCGTGTATACCCACCAAGCGCTATGTACTACTGTCACCAGATCCTGAACACCCACCCACCATGAACTCATACTTTCACTAGAGCCTATACACACATCTTTCTACAACCACTCATGTTACCAGACCCTGCGCACCCTCCCTGGACTAACCAATACTGTCAACAGACCCTATACGCAAACCCCGAGCTAACTACTACTATCACCACACCTTGATACTAACCAAGCGAAAGCACTGCTATCAGCAGACCAAAAACACCCACCCTGTATGAACTACTAGTATCACCAGACCATTTGCACCTATCAAGCAAAAACCACTGCTGTCACCAGATTTCGCCCACCTGCAATGAAGAAACCGTCATCTCAACAGAGCCTGAGAACCCATGCAGCACCAACCATTACTGTCAGCAGACCCTACACACCTACCAATGCCATCACCAGACCCGACACAACTACCCTGCACGAACTAATACTGTCACCAGACTGCACATCCACCCAGCACTAACCACATCTGTCACCAGACTCCAAATACCAGACCTAAACCAGCCATCAACATCTCCAGACTTTAAACACCCACCCCACACCAACCATTACTGTCATCAGAGTTCGCACACCCACCCAGAATAAACCATTACCATCACCAGACCTTGTAAACCAACCCAGAATAAGCTATTCCTGTCACAATTCCCCGCACATTCGACCTGCAAAGGCTGCAACTGTTATTACACCTTACATACCCACCCTGTGCCAACCACTTTTTTCATCAAACACCACCGCACACCCAGTCTGCAGCATCCACTGATTTCGCTAGATCCTACTCATCCACCTCACACCAACCAATTCTATAACTAGACCCTGCAAACTCACTAAGCATCAACCACTGCCGGGAACAGACCCTGCACCCAGACCCAGAACCAAGCATTACTATCACCAGACTCAACATGCCCACCCAGCAGCAACTATTTCAGAAACTACATCCTACACACACAACCTTCCCCAGCTTCAGCCACGACTGTCACCAGATCGTGCACCAACTGTGGCTGTCCTCAGACTCTGCACACTCACCCAGCACCATCAATACTGTCACCATTCCCAAAACATCCACCATGCACCAACCACTAACGTCGCCAGACCCTACACTCCCGTCCTGCACTAACCACTTCTTTTGCCAGACCCTGCACACCCACACAGGACCAACCAATACTGTCATCGGACCTTATACACCAACCCCGAGATAACCACTACTGTGACAAGACCCTGCATACCAATCTTGCACTAACAACCACTATCAACAGTCCTTAAACACCCACCCCGCATCAACCACTAGTGTCACCAAACAATAAACACCCACCAACCAACAACCGCTACTCTTAAAAGATTTCGCTCACCCACAATGAACTATTCATTACTTTCAACTGACCCTCCAAACCCATGCTTCACCAAACACTACTGTCAGCAAACCCCACATACCACAGACCTGAACCAACTTCTGATATCATCAGACCGTATACACCCACCCAACACCTGTCACTACTGTCACTAAACATTCCACGCCCACACCAAACCAGCCATTACTGTCACCAGACCCAGTAAACCTACCCAGCACGAACCGCTGCTGTCACGAGACCCAGCACAAACACCCAACACACACTACTACTGTTACCACACCCTACACACCCACCTTGCACCAACATCTAACAACTACTATCACTAGACCCTGCGCCCCTACCCTGCACCAAATACTAATGTCACCAGACCCTAAGAACTCACCCAGCACCAACCACACTGTCACAAGACCCTGCACACACCACTAATATCACTAGACCCTACACACTCACCCTGCACAAACAAATACCATCACCAGATACAGCACACCGACACACCACAAAGTACTAGTCACCACACCTTGCACCAAAAACAATAGTCACCAGACACTGCACAGTCACCCAGCACAAGCCATGACCTTCACCAGACCTGCAACCTACCAAGCATAAACCACTGCTATCACCAGACATTCCTCATCCGCCCAGATCTAACCGTTAGTGTCAGCATATCTTATATCCTACTCAGTACCAACACGGCAGTCAGCAGACCCTCTACACTAGGGTGTGTCAATTTTCATAACATGCAAAAAATCAAATTTGGTAGTGAAATTAATGTGCCTTTTTACTCCCAAATG